>CAHIKZ030000527.1:497500-507500 GCA_903632075.3 Acanthosepion pharaonis | reverse complement strand
GTTTTTGATAAACCAGGTTTTCAGATAAGACGTTTAGCCATCTTTACACAATTTATCGTAAGAATCACTAAAAAAGACCTTTGAGTTATTTAGCTAGAAAGAGAAAAGGTTAAAACCATTTTATGTCAGCCCCACTATGTCTTCCAAACTGGGTAATGGTGAGACGAAAAAGATCATTCAGGCCTTCAGTAATGGTACCAACATTCCTACTCTGGATTCCATCTTCAAACACCATTCAAGAACCATGAAGAGAATGGTGAATAAGTTTAAAAAAAGAGGGAACAGTAGAGAGGAAAACGACAAGAGGGATCATAATTTCAACTTAGAGCTAAATACTTTTTAATGCTCAAAGTAGAGCAAAACAGGGTTATAAAAATCTCGGAGAATTCCAGTAAGATATATTTAATCATTTCTAAGATACAACGGTTCGAAGCTTAATCTAACAATTGTACAATTTTACTGTTACACCAATTTGTATAATTTTGCTGTGACACCCAGTATATATATATATATATATATATATATATATATATATATATATATATATATATATATATATAAAAATTATTTTGTACATATTAAGACACTGTGTATTTACTTTCAATCATTGCACAGGTGCATATAGATATATGCTGGTTACTGAAGTTGTCATAAGTACCCACCATCACAAGCCACGCACCACTGACCAACAGTCATAAAATTATCAATTTTGTATAAAGCAAAATTTTTATTCACACTTAATTATAGTTTCTAAGAAAAGGAATTTTTTTTCCTCTTTTTAGAATTGTTAGAAAATATCTTAACACTTTCACGGCAGAGATGACGCATTACAAATATATCTACACAAAACTAAATTACGAGATCTCCTAAATAAGCTAAACAAATTCGAATCTCCTATTAAATTCCTGTATGAAAGTTGTTGTGGCGTAGCTAAACACCATCACAAGATGGAGTCGTGTAAGACTATTTAAACAGCACTTTCTCTTACTGATTGAGAGGAGTCACTGATTACGGGAAAAGTTGCTTGTAGATTTTGTCTTCAGGCGGAGAGGAACCCAGACGAGGGTATGTCGAAGGAGAGAGTCTCGTCTGAGGAGGTAGACAGCTACCCGACACCGTGTATACGGGGTCTACGGGTAATTCTTGCGTGAACCTACGGGCTTGGAACACCCCACATTAAAAAAAAAACCCCGGCCTTGTGCCACATCGCGCCTTGTGGGGAGGTCTCGGATAAATACCGAGGAGTTAACGATTAAAGCACGCAAAATACGTTGGTAAAACACAAAAATACATCGGTAAAGCACAAAAATACATAGGTAAAACACAAAAATATATCGGTAAAGCAAAAAAAATACATTGGTAAAACACAAAAATACATCGGTAAAACACAAAAATACATTGCTAAAACACAAAAATACATCGGTAAAGCACACCAAAATACATTGGTAAAACATACAAAAATACATTGGTAAAGCACACCAAAATACATCGGTAAAGCATACAAAAATACATCGGTAAAGAACACAAAAATGCTAAAAAAAAAAAAACCCTAAGATCATACATATTTTGCATAGAAAAAGCTCATCGTTATGTGTGAGCTGAACTTGTGAGTACAATTTTTCGTATTTCTTTAAGGCATGGGCGACCATAAATTATTTCAGTGAGTCTATCCGAATCTTTTCTAATCAATCCGAGGGCTCCAACTACAACAGGGATTGTTGATGTTCTCATGTGCCACATTCCTGAGATTTCGATTTCAAGATCCTTGTATTTTGGTAGTTTTTTGAAGATCCTCAAAGATACATTACAATCTTCAGGGACTTCCAAGTGAATAAGAAAGAAGATTCTGTTTTCTTATGGTCTTTGATCACGATATCATTATTATTATTATTATAAACAAATTGTACAAACGTGGGTGATTAATAATAATTGCTTTGTGAAAACATTAACTTGTATAATAAAATCTTAAATTGTATATAGATAAATATATACATTACAATTCAAAATATGAAGCCATCCCCAGAATTAACATGGGTTGAACTTGACAGAAGAGTGAAAATAAATGAAAAAGAGCTCTTAGAGTCATTAAAAAAAGAATAGAATCAATTATGAATCTTCTACTCTGAGAAACTTTTGCAACGAATGCCAAAAAATTGTGCTGCGGTAATCAAGGCTAAAGGAGAATATTTTGATGAGAGTAAAATTTAATCATAAAATGCTTTTCTTCATTTTGTCATAATAAAATTTCTAGTAAAAATCATGTTTCACTTTTTAACCATGTACAATAATTTTCTTTTATTTAAAGTACAAAACAATTACCAAAATGACTTTTGAACTGTAGTATATATATATATATATATATATATATATATATATATATATATATATATAGTGATTGATTGATTGATTGATTCTTACTGATACAAGTCCTACTATTTAACCCATAACTGGGGAGAGAAGAGATAGTTTCATACCTTTCCAATTGTATTCGCACATAAGTGAATATTGATTCTCCGATTTCTAATTCCCCACCGCACAACTAAGTTTACAGCACCTGGAATTTCCAAGAAGTCACCCTCTAGTTACTGACCGGGCTTGCCGTTGATTAACCGATGATTGAATGAGAACCGGTTTTTCAACGTGATATTATTAAACATACATATATATATATATATATATATATATATATATATATATATATATATATATAAAGTTAATGTTCAGAGTTAAATGGCTAGAAAAATATACATCAGGTTTACTGAGGTAACGTTAAAAAGAGGTGGTACAATCAGAAGTCATCTTTTAACGTAGACAGCCTTAGAAATTCTACTAAATTAACCAACCATGTGTGGAAATAAAAATAAAAATGATTCGATTGTAAACTGGAAATTTAAAAAAAAACCCAGCAAAACCTGACAACAATCATAGCAACATCTGCAAACTTTGTCAACATGAAAAAAATCGCTATAATATCATTTCAAGACAAAAAACAACTTTTGAATCACAGAACTGAAATTATGACCCGTTGTACACATACCAAAAAGTTTCTTTTTAGTTCATTTAAAGTGGGATGAAAAGAACGTATGTATATTTGATTTAATCCCCCCCACTGATATATTTTCAATAAACTTGATCTTCTCCTCCTCCTTGTACTTACGTTCTACCACACCTCACATCGTGCGCTTATTCATTCATTTATTTAAAAAAAAATATTGCGCTCATAATTTTTTTATTTAAAAGCGTTAGTAAATCAATTGACCGAAATCGCCAGAAGATACCGAAAGGTTGAAACCTAGGTTGCACAATCGACTGATCCATAAATTTTATACTATATATATATATATATATATATATATATATATAGAGAGAGAGAGAGAGAGAGAGAGAGAGAGAGAGAGAGAGAGAAAGTGAGATAGATGGAAATATAGATACAGATAGAAAATTAAAAAATATATTTGGTCGTGTCAAAGCAAGAACGATTTTTGTTTTATTATTTAATAATGTACCTTAAGCACTCATTACTTGGTATTGTGTCTTATACGCTGTCAGATGCGATAATAACCAAATGTCTGTCATTGTCTTTGACATACAAGTTCTTCAAGCGCCATTCCGACCTTGTCTCTTCGCACTGACAAGATTTCTGCCTGAAAATAAATGGTGTGACCTACATGACGGAGTTGTTTTGTCCTTTTCCCATCAGAAGGCAAATCCTTATAAGAAAAAAATCTGTCAGGTCGTGTACATTGCTACGTCAGCAAAGCAAAGGCTGAAGACATAAAAAAAACGACAATAAAAAAAAATTATATTAACAGGTGCTGTAAGGTTGGATGCGTGGGTGGTGTACTGTACTACTGTACTGATGCGGCATTCACCCTGGGCGGATTGAGCCGGCTTCTACCTGTTGTGAGAAGAAGATTCTTGGGATAAATTACAGAAGTAGGGTACCCAGGCCTACTCGGATAACTTTCTTGCTTGCCGCGGGGTTCCCACAGACGCAGAGACAGGAACGACCAGGAGCCGCCGGTTACCGATGCAGACGCTCCTCGGATTTTCACCAGAGCCCTTGTTAGCCGGCGTGTGTGTCAGACCTGTCCGCCTTGGGTGGCCCTACCAGGAACGAAGTTCCGGGCGGCATAGCTCTGACACTACCGTTTACAACCCCCCCCCCCACTGACTGTGAGGTAAGGGTTGGACTTTGGGGGCTTACAGTACTTTGGCGTGGGTGGTGTAATAGATAATGGCTCGGAATTGTTAATCGGAGAGCCGAGTTCCAATTCTGGTTGGGTTCGTTATAGTCACTTATGTGCAAATAACCTTGGGAAAGGTATGAATTCAGCTCTTCTCCCCTCATGGATTAATTAGTAAGACTTGTATGACTAAACCATTATTATATCCCTCCAGAAATTTCATACATTATAAGAATATTTTCCGATTTCAAATAACCTTCAAAAGGTTGATAAGCCGTAAAAAAATCAAAGAATCAAATGTATATTTTTATTTTCTACCTCGTCTGCTCCTTTTTTGCCGTTAAAATTTGTTTGTATCATTGAAAACAGTCAATTTTTTTGTAGATGTTATCGAATTACTCATATGTTTAAACATCTTATTTATATTCGCAGACTTATTATAATTGAGTGAGTGAGTGAGTCAGTAAGTGAGAGAGGGAGGGAGAGAGACAAAGAAAGGGAGAGAGAGAGAAAGGGAGAGAAAGAGAGAGGGAGAGAGATAAAGAAAGGGAGAGAGAGAGAGAGAGATTAAGAACGAGGGAGAGAGAGCAGCGCGGCAACAAAGTAAAGCTGTGACATAAATATATGAGTCTAATATCCATCCTGGCACCGTGTGTGATAAGACTATATTTGGCAAATATCATCATCATTATTATTATTATTATTATTGAGTGAGTGTGTGTATGTGCCTATGTGTGTGTGCGAGAGAAGAGAGAGAGAGAGAGAGAGAAGGAGAGAAAGAACGCAGCGCGTGAACAAAGTAACGATGGGATACAAATATACGAATCCCAATGTACTCATCAGAGCTCCCAGTTTGGTAAGTGTATAACAGGCACTTGTATTATTATTATTATTATTATTATTATTATTATTATGATTATTATTCCTTTGATTTCTGGTGTATACTCATTTCTTTCCGGGTCCCCACCAGAGACCTAAGGCCATAAATGGCTTTATGATATTTTCCACTGAGCAATTCTGAAAAAAAATATCACGCATATTTTACATAGATAAAGCCCTTCGTAAGGTATGGACTATACTTGTGAGAACAATCTTTTGTGTTTCTTTAAGGCATGGGTTACCAGGAATTCCTTCAATGAGTCTACTGGAATCTTTTCCAATCAATCCGAGGGCTCCAACTACAACAGTGATTGTTGATGCTCTCTTGTGCCACATTTCTGAGATTTCGATTTCAATGTCCTTGTATTTTGATAGCTTTTTCTTTGAAAATCTTCAAAGATACATTACGATCTTCAGGGATTTCGATCTCAATAAAAAAACCAAAAAAAACAGATTCTTCAAAGATAAATTGCAGTCTGCAGGGACTGCAATATTAATAAGGAATCACTTTTTGTGTTTTTGGTCCCTAATAACAATGTCAGGGCAATTGCCTTTGATTGTTCTGTCTGTGTGTATTGTGAAGTTCCATAACATTGTTACAGGTCCTATCTCCGTAACCGGGTTTGTTTATTTTTATTATTATTATTATTGAGTGTCTGTGTGTTAGAGAGGGCGAGAAAAAGCAATAAAGTGACGTTGGGGTGCTAATATAGGAAGTTAAATATACCCATCATAACAGCGATTCTTATAAGTGTATAAAAGGCACTGGTATTATTATTATTATTATTATTATTATTACTATTATTGAGAGAGAGAGAGAGAGAAGAGAAAGAGAGAGAGGGAGAGGAAGAGAGAGAAAGAGAGAGAGAAGGAGCATCGCGATGGAGTACGAATATACAAAACCCAACGTATCCGTCATAACACTCAGTCTGTTAATGGCCATACCAGTCATATTAACATTATTGTTATTAAATAAGCGGATAACATTGCATGTGGTGCCCAGGTAGAAGTACCTTCAACCCACTTCGCCCTGGGGATGACTCTGATGATGTTCCTAATTATCTAAATGCTACTGTCAAGTCTCTTTAGTCGCCTTCTCTTTCAAGCATGAAAAAAAAAAAAAAAAAAAAGAAAAAGGAAAAAAAGATCTTGAAAGCCGACCATATAGTTTCTTCACTACCCTCGCTCATTGTCAGAGATGCACAGCATGCCAACCTCACGGGGACATACCCAACTAGTTATGGTCAGGAAACCGGCAAGTAACTCTGTATTACGGAATGGCATATTGATTTTAGCCCAGTGGTTTACATGACCCACCTAAGCATCTCTAGAATCCTGATGCCCTCCATCCCCATAGCATATATATATATATATATATATATATATATATATATATATATATATATATATATATATATATATATATTCTTACATATATGAAATAGTATTACAAATTAATTTTAGAATTTAACAATATTCATAAAAAAATATTGTTTCTTATATATACATACATACATACTTATATGTGTTTCATATATATATATATATAATTCTTATTATTCAAAAAGTGAACTCCTATTGACGTGGAGGAATCCTAAAAGGTCATTAACTTAACTCTCCATGGTGCTGGACTCTCCCAACAGCCGGACACCAGCACATATAATTTGATTATAGTGGTGAAGGTTTTGTGAAGTGCCAAATACAAAGACCTGGTTTAATACGTGCTACGAAGTCCCCAAACGGCCCCCGCAGCTTTTGAATTCAGAGTTGTCCTTCTCCTTGACTAGTTGCCATCCAAGGCTATAGGACCCAGTCTGTTTGCCCATAGCTGGAGGGAGAAGAAGAGGATTCATACCTTTCCCAAGGGTATTAAGACGTAAATGAATATAATGGATTTGACTGGAATTCGAACTCGGCTCTCCGATTCCTCAATCCGAGCCGCTGTCCACACACACACACACACACACACATATGTATATGTCTGTGTGTGCGTATTATATACAGTACGTACGTAATTACATATGTACATGCAAACACATAAATATTTTTATCTATGTATACTTTATATATTAACTCACTCACAGACTCACACAGACCCAATAGAAAATAGTCACTGTTAATAACTCATTCTCGAATTGCCCCACTTAAAAAAAACAAAGTTATCTCAAGGACACATGGCACAGTGGATAAAGGCGTTGGTTTGCCAGGACCCAAAGTGTGTGAGTTCAATACCCGGTTAAGGAAGTCGAGAACTTGGTGAGGGAAATTAACAGGAGATAACTGATAACTGTTATTCATTAAACATGGCACGTGGAACTAGAACAGTCTCCACTAGTGAGCGAAATTAAGGGTTCAGTTCGACATTCCCACCACCTGAAGAAGGCCGGAGTGTACAACAGCCGAAACGTTGTAATAAATATGGCGACAAAGATGAGGACAATAGTCCGAATAATGTAAATAATGTACATAATACCTCATCTTAGAAATATAGACAGATGTCATAATAGATCATTCCATCTTAAATCAACAATGTATTGCGACGATTCTTAACATTAACTTGAGATTTGTTTTGTTAAAAATTTGAATAATTTTAACACATGAATTAAAAACTGTAAATTTTATAGTGTTTTTTTTTTCGAGATTTAATATGAGCAAAACAAATACAGAATGACGTCAAAATCCGCGAAAATATTTCATCCTTTTTAAAGTCAGTTGGGCTTAGTTTAATTTGTAGCATATAAATGTAGCTAGAACAAAAGCAAATGTTGATAAGATAAGTGAGGGTTACAATGCACTGCCCGGGGCCCACCATTCACTCCACCCCCTCCGATTGCGGGGGTTTGGGAGTAGTAGGCACCGGCCCTGACTTCAATTACATAAACAGAATCGTCATTTCTATCCTTCTTTTCTCCTCGACACATTCTTTAATAATGTATTTATTTTTTCTCCCCTTCTCCATCACTCCCATCTTCCTCCGGAAAAAGCCTCTTTCAACACATTGGAAGATTAGAAAAAAGCCATAAACATATTCTCATCCCTCCTTTTCTCTTTAAACATTATTATTATTATTATTATTATTATTATTCTCCTTCTTTTTCTTCCTTTAAGCGTCGACCGTTTGCGCACGATCGGACGTACGCAAGGATTCTCGTTGACGCAATAGATTACGCGCACTCCACCTACGACAAATAATTGTGTGACGGAATTTCATCGCCTACATCCTGAAAGGCGTGGGTGAATCATACACAGCGAAACAATTAGCAATACTTTTCTTCTTCTTCTTCTTCTTCTTCTTCTTCTCATCAGCTCTCTTGCAAATAGGTACTTATTGAGTTCACTATTGTTATTGCTTTTTTTAAATCCATTTTATTGTAGCTGTTAAGCAAAACAATCTTGGTCGATACATCCTCTGACCACTAAAGCAAATGTCAGAAAATTAATAAATAAATAAGAAAAATCCTACATCCTACACTTTAGAAACTTGTCTTTACTGGACGAAATCTTAACTAATTCAGAGTAAAGGTGGCAATAAATAAAAGCGAAAATAATAATAATAATAAATACACCTCCACACATACACCCCCACATATATATATATATATATATAGAGAGAGAGAGATAGATAGATAGATAGATAGATAGATAGAGAGAGAGAGAGAGAGAGAGAGAGAGAGATAAATCTAGTGAGCCAGACAAACCTACCCAGGTTTCGCCTACGCGGATCGTCAGGAAAAGCTGGCTTTAGTTAGTTGTTTACTCGTGTCGGGGTTTTTTCTTTGGGCTTCAAACCTGTATCTGTGCGATTTTTTTTCGACAGACTTTCATGTTTCTAGCTCTTTCTTTTTTTAAAACCCTTTTTCCCTCGAGATTGATTTGATTATTGGCAAATCAAAAATTCGAAAGGTTTTTCGAAACAGTATAGTTACCTATATATATATATATATATATATATATATATATATATATATATATATATATATTCCAAAATTCGAATGAAAATGAAACAGAAATAGGTACTTTAATTGAATTTAATTTCTATAATTGAACTGGAAGTTTTGAAACATGATAATTCCTGTGTAGCGATGGAATCATTTTTTTTAAATAATTATAATCTAGGCTCTACTTGTGTATCGAGCACTGTTTTTTTTAAAAATAAAACGAAAATACTAAAGAACTTCGGATCATCAATCTAACGGTTCTTTCCTATTTTATCAATATATTTGCACACACACACACACACAAACACACACACACAAACACACACACACGCAGACATATATATATATATATATATATATATATATATATATATATATATATATTTATATATATATATACATTTTATAAATGTATATTTGTTCCTCACCGCTCATTGCTATTCTAAATTTATACTTCTTAAGTATATACGTATATGAAAAGATGAAAAGTTGTTTCATTTGTAACACAGATGGTTCTCTATTATTTCAAAGATGATTTCTGCCAATCTAGAGGGACTGGAAATTTGTTCTTGCCACTGACCATTTTAGCGGCCTCTGATAACTTATGGCTAAATTCTAATTTTTTTTGATCTCCCACAAAAATCATTTGTCTCTTCTACGGCCCTGGAATACATTGTACACACACACACACACACACACACACACAGATATATATATATATATATATATATAAGTAACGAAAATTTTGGTAATCCATATGGATTATTTCATGATGAAGATGAAATCCGGAGAGTCAATTTTAAGTCAGAGCGAATAATTTATTTAAAGAAAAAACAGACTACTTTAAGGATCCATTATTTATAATTTATTTCACCAGAGATTTTATTTTTCTCTGGATCTTCGGACTTCACTTTTTTCTTTAAATTATATATATATATATATATATTACATTCCCTTACGTGTTAATACCCTTGTGAAATGTATGAATCCTTTTCT
>CAHIKZ030000527.1:467500-492500 GCA_903632075.3 Acanthosepion pharaonis | reverse complement strand
ATTGCTTCGGTATGAAACTCGGAGTTTCAATTAATATAAGATATATATATATATATATATATATATATATATATATATAATTTAAAGAAAAACGTATCAGTTTAAGGCTCCATTGTAATAATTTATTTCACCAGGGACGTTTATTTTTTCCCTGGATCTTCAGACATCACTTTCAAAAGGTGAAACGAAAAATGAAATTAAAATGTACACTTTTGACGGGCAGTATTAAACTTAATAATTTGAATTAGAGGGTGATGATGAATGGTGTGAGAGACATGGTCGAGTTTAGAGAGGGAAGAGAGAGTTTTAAAATTTATTTTTATATTTCTTTCTATTATAATACTTAATATTGAGGAACGAGGGGGGTAAGGATCAGACATTGGCCTATTTAATCGGTCAACTCAACGGAAATGATATGGGGAAAGGGAAAGAGAAAAAGGTAAAAAGAATATATATATATATATATATACATACATTTTTATATCTTTATATATATATATATATATATATATATATATATATAAAACAGTGGTATAAATCATATACTAATAAACGTTTTTTCCTGACCGGTAGTACGTCTCGGAGATTCATGCACAACGGGATCTTCAGGTGTTGAGTAGAGACTCACCGTAAAATAATATATATATACTGAGGATTACTGGTTTTAAAAGAAATTGTATTTAAAATAAACGTGTATAAATGCTGTTTTTTTAAATTTTGTATTAACATAAACGTACCTATAGCTAAAAAAATATCTATATACATGTACGACAGATAAGTAAACAGAAAAATATGAGAAAAGGAAAGGTTATAATCTACACGAGAAATTAATCTGGTTCAATGTATTTCAACAGGATTCTACTTTTATACAGAAACGCTGATTCTTCCTAACGGTGAGGAAAAATATATATTCATTAATATATATTTAATAGATGTGTTATATTAAATAGAGCACTATATATATATATATATATATATATATATATATAAAAGTTTATATACATATATATATATATATTTATAGTATATATATATATATATGCTTTTATATATACTTGTGGCAATTTTTGTTCCAAAAATAAGGTGTCAAATAGAATTTTTATGCTGAACCTTTTCTTCTTGTTGGGATCAATTGAAAATGGAAAATATAGTATATTTCTTTGTCTTCTCAGAAACGATGTTCTCTGGTTAGACGAGTGACTGAACAGTAGGATAATGGCATTTAAACTCTGTTTGATGCGCTAAAACGATGCTCAAAGAACACCACAGACTGATATTCATGCAAACATGCTGTGTTTAAAATGTTGCTCGGAGAGCCTTTTCTTATTCCCCCAAATTATATCCTACCAGTCGTTTTCCATGACTAATTAGATCGCTACTGTAAAAGATGAAAGATTCTAAGAAGGGTAATTACTAAGCTACGCTTAGTAATTACACTTTCTAGCGTCTTTTAAGGCAGTGGGAGTTACTTGACTGTACCTATCCCCTCCTCAAAAACATGACACACCGTTAGATCTAGTTATACCAGTGAGGGTTGTAACGCTACACGTTAAGTTAAGCTTAAAATAGATTTTGTGTCCTCAGAGAGAAATTAAGTCGCACCTCTGTCTGCGTCTGTGTGTTCGTCAACCCCTGGAATTATGTTAGTGATCCTGTAAATTGTTTTGGTGTCGATTCCCAGGGTATGGGCGTGGCTCATTTAATAATAGCAGTCATCTATAAGGTACTAATTAAAACAAATAGAATAAAATGAGGTAAGATTTCGGCGTAGGAAATATGACACCCAAAAAAGTAAACTAAATATTCACACATAAAGCGTTGTCAATATATACAGGGAAATGTTATGACATTTTAAATATTAAAAAAAAGAAAATTACAGGCAAGACAATCAGTCAGCCTGTTATTCATAAGCACGCACTTGCTGAGATGGAAAATGAAATCCGAATAAAAAATCAAAATTAAAATCAGACACTCTAAAATTAAAATTAACAGGAAACTCGTTCAATATAATTTAAAAAAAAAACTTTATTTCATCATTGCTATTATTGATTATAGCACCAAATTAGTCATTGTCATTTAGTTAATTTATTATTAATTAATTTTATTTAATTAAATATTAATAGCCTAATTTAATGTTTAATTGAAAGTATTAGGAATTATCGCAAGTCACTGTACAAAAATATTAATGAAATTAGTTTATCCGAAATAGTCTAGTGGCTTTGGTGAAGGGATCGCATAATCGATAAATGCTTCATGCCGTATATTTGGACAAGTAATATTTTGTTCTCTCCCCCACTATCTATCTATCTATCTATCTATCTATCTATCTATCTATCTATCTATCTCAGTCTGTTTCTCTCTCTCTCTCTCTCTCTCTCTCTAAGTGAACGTAGAAGTCAACCCTTAGGGCCACTAAGGGTTGACTTCTATGTTCACTCATATTAAAAGCCACTCGTTTGGTCTTTCATCACAATAGGCATGGAGGAGGGGTTGCAATTGGCAAACGACAGAAGAACTCGAAATTGATCGCTGCATTTAAGTATTGCATTAATATTTATACTTACCTTAAGTTCAGCGATAATTCTTCTGCCATCACTTAAAGACAATTTGATGTTCGTAGGTCCTTACTTTCCGTTCAAACATTTTTTTTTTATTTCATGGATGATTTTCGCTGGGTTTTGCAATTAATTTCGATTATTCCCAAATGTATTTCCAAGTTATAAAAATTGTTATCGTACAAAAAATTCGTCGCAAAAAATCACGTAAAAATCGTCGAACACAATCACAGTAATGAAAATTTAGGAATCCAAAATTTCAGGATTGCTGGTCTGGATCCAGTCCGGGATGGTTTTAATTTACTCACTGAGCCGACCTGATCCCAAAATGTTATGATATATTGAGCTACGGCCTCTTGGAGTAAAGTTAAAATGTCTGACACACTGACATTCGTATTTATTATATAGATTAAACTTTTGACTAAATTGAAGCACGAAGAGATAGAATTTAATGCCAGAATCTTCGAACACGTTTGTGTTCTTTTTAAACGACACGAGGAATAAACAAAGAAATGGCATTTCCTCGGAATATTATTGTTTGGATGTTATATTATATGTCTGTGTTTATGTGTGTGTATGCACATACACAGACGTACAGGTGTGCGCACACTTGCATACGCACACGCGCGCGCGGACAAACACACGCACACACACACACACGAAGAAGAAGAAAAATCAACATAATACCAATAAAAAGCGCTTAAATTATCTTTTTTTTTTTAACTTGACATAAAATAATGAACGCGAGAAACTTGAGAAACATTTGCCGATATCTCCTGACGAGTGGAACACAATCGAACGTCTATGAAACTGCGGAGTAGAAATGCTGTATATACCATCAATCAACTAGGTAACAAATTTTATATTTGTATTAATCCTATAATCGAGAGAGCCCATGTTTTTTCTAATAAGTTTTCTCGAATATTCAGGCCGGTACGCAAAAATAAATGTTTAATAATTAAACGGAGCGTCTACTCAAATACGAGCATCCACTAAAAGTAACGTTCAAGTAATATATATGTGTGCGTGCGTGTGTCTGTGTAAGTCTCGAAAAGTTTTTTTTTTATCAAACATTATTGCTCTAAAAAGTATTTTAGTGGCTATACACATTTGAGTTACAATCTGCGTTTTGATTTTTTAAAAATTTTATTAATCATCGAAATTAATAGTCAGTCAGTTATGTGCGATGCGTGATACACTCTTAGGCGATAATGTATCTTTCGATACATGACTGACGAGGCAGATTTTTTCCCGCAGTAGGTTGCCATTTCTTTCTGCGGTAGACCAGTTGCATCCAAGGTTATAGAACCCGGTCTGTCCTGCTATTTACCCATAGCTGGTGGGTGGTGGAGAAGAGGAGGATTCATATCAGCACGTAAGTGAATTCCAGTCAGTTATGTGCCATGCGTGATACACGCTTAGGCGATCATGTATCTTTCGATACATGACTGACGAGGCAGATTTTTTCCCGTAGTATGTTGCCATTTCTTTCTGCAGTAGAGCAGTTGCCATCCAAGGCTATAGAACCCGGTCTCTCTTGCTATTTACCCATAGCTAGGGGGAGAAGATGAGGACTCATACCTTTCCCAAAGGGTATTAGCACGTGAGTGAATGCAACGGATTCGACTGGAATTCGAACTCGGCTCTCTGATTCCTCAATCCGAGCCGCTAGCCGTGACTCTGAAATTAATAGTTGGACTTTTAAATTTAAGCCGGTTATTATTTTTTCAATGTTTAATAAGATAAGACAAAATAGGGATAGCAACTCAAACCCGTACACCCACTAAAATCAACGTTTATATTAATAACGAAATATATGGAAAGGACCTGTTTATGTTGCGTGATAAAGGTAGACCCCATATTTGGTCAAAATTCAGTTCTTTAGTGGTGAACGTGGGTTGACCTCCCCAGGGCGCAAACCTGCGCGATGGTATGTGGAGACTGTGAGCTACCCAGACTACAAGGCTTCCTCTCGGCCGTACCGAAAAGATCCAAAGAAAAACATTTGGGGACAGCTTGGCTGCATGATCCGTTGTGATTATAGCTAAAGACCTTCGGGTCTCTACCCCGAGTCTTCTGTCTCGATTTACTTCCGTGTATGACCACAAAGCGGCGCAGTTTTAAAATCAAGTGTCTTCCAGTGTAGAATCAATCGTTTGTTGTTGGATGGAATCCTATGAAGGAATCAGAAGAAATTGTGTGTACATTTCGAAATATTTTCAAATGTTGTTAGTCATTTTTAAAGAATGGAACAGATGTCTAGATACAGCCATCGGATCGAGAGTTTACTTCTGGTTTTATTCCCATTGGTTATTCAAAAATTAGCGCTGATTTGGGCGAATTAGGGTAAATTTATTAGTACGTACTACCATATAGTTTATTATGATTTTTTAGTGGTATGCATGTTATGATGAACAAGCTAAACGAAAGATGGTTACTTACCGGTAAAAGACGAGAATGTCTCTACATTTGAAGTAGAAATCAGTGAACTGGAAATAGCGCCTGTTTGGACTCGAAAGAGTTCTTTGTGGATAAAGATAGTGTTAAATTATAAGAATAGTTTGGTTTGCGGCATAACAACCTCAATGGACACATGGCACAGTGGATAAGGGCGTTAGTTAGATCCAGTGACAGGACCCAAAGAGTGTGAGTTTAATACCCGGTTAAGACAGTGGAGAACTTGGAGAGGGGAATTAACAGGAGATAACAGACATCCATTGGAACTAGAACAGTCTACTACAGTAAGCGAAATAAATGGTTCAGTTTGACATTTCAACCACCCGAAGAAGGCCCGAGCGTACAACGGCCGAAATGTTGTAATAAATATGGCGACAAAGATGAGGACAGTAGTCCGAATAACGTAAATAGGGTCATTTAATGCCGACAACTTTTTTTTTCCTGGTAATATTTTGTTTTGTCAAAAATCTATTCCTGGTAATATTTTTTTTTCAAAATCTGGTATTTTTTTTGGTCAAGCAATAGACATCTGTTGAACAGATTTTGTCTTTGATTTATTACACGCATTATACATATGTATGAATAAACATACACACATACATACATGATGATAATGATGATCCTCCACATTTTCACTGATGATGGCTGCCTAATCACATTCGCTCCCCACCTCACACCTCTTTCGTGCATGCCCCCAAGGTGACTAGCGAGGCCGGCTGCGGACTTGCATGACTTGTTACACAAGTGACAGACAAACAATATGCTAGCCACAACGTTCATGGATTCACATCGCTGTGCCTGATTCCTGTGACCCTCATGTGCCGTCTCACTCCGGAGCTGGTTTTGCATACCTTGTCACACAGCGTGAAGGCTGTGACACTTTGTGTGTGGGAAATGTCAAGGGTGATTTTTTTCTTCATGTGACTTCACATGATTCACCCAGTCAACCTATACATTCATGCATACATACATATGGAAGAATAGGATATATAAATTTCTATATCTCAGAAAAAATATGGCAATTGAATGATAAAGTGGAAAAATGTCTGAGTTAATTGTTTCGTCATCTAGAGGAACTTCATAAGATTAAAGTAATTCTTTTCTTGCTGAAAATATAAATGCGTAGAAGGGCGGGACATAAAAACGCGAGCCTTGCTTACAGTTATGTTCCGAGAGGAAAAACTAAAGATGTTGGAACGCTGAAATTTTACATTTTTAAATTTCATTTTTCTTTTAATTTAATTTTCAGATGTGTCTGGACATACAGCCTAGCCGATCTCATCCAGTTTCTTTATGCATTTTGTTTTGATTTTATTACCGTCATTATTATTAAGTATATAACATTAAAATCCATTTAAGCATATTCACTACTCGAATTATTTCTTATTCAATACGAAACAGAAGGCATGTCAAATTAATATTAATGGTAATATTAGCTGTTTCCTTACAAGGAAACATTTGGCCTTCATTGACCGAGCATCCAATAGTGTTTTCGGTTGAATTTTATATAATCTTTTTAAAAAATACTTTTTTCCCTCAAGCCCAGTAGCTGTTATCACTCTTTCCATTATTGATGGAGGTTTCCATCCTAACCTTTTATTTATAGTAGTGTGGAATGTCAACATCTTGATTATGTCATTATTTTCTCTTCTCAAGCCCAGTAGCTGTTATCACTCTTTCCATTATTGATGGAGGTTTCCTTCCTAACCTTTTATTTATAGTAGTGTGGAATGTCAACATCTTGATTATGTCATTATTTTCTCTTCTCAAGCCCAGTAGCTGTTATCACTCTTTCCATTATTGATGGAGTTTCCTTCCTAACCTTTTATTTATAGTAGTGTGAAAATGTCAACATCTTGATTATGTCATTATTTTCTCTTCTCAAGCCCAGTAGCTGTTATCACTCTTTCCATTATTGATGGAGGTTTCCTTCCTAACCTTTTATTTATAGTAGTGTGGAATGTCAACATCTTGATTATGTCATTATTTTCTTCTCAAGCCCAGTAGCTGTTATCACTCTTTCCATTATTGATGGAGGTTTCCTTCCTAACCTTTTATTTATAGTAGTGTGGAATGTCAACATCTTGATTATGTCATTATTTTCTCTTCTCAAGCCCAGTAGCTGTTATCACTCTTTCCATTATTGATGGAGGTTTCCTTCCTAACCTTTTATTTATAGTAGTGTGGAATGTCAACATCTTGATTATGTCATTATTTTCTCTTATCAAGCCCAGTAGCTGTTATCCTCTTTCCATTATTGATGGAGGTTTCCTTCCTAACCTTTTATTTATAGTAGTGTGGAATGTCAACATCTTGATTATGTCATTATTTTCTCTTCTCAAGCCCAGTAGCTGTTATCACTCTTTCCATTATTGATGGAGGTTTCCTTCCTAACCTTTTTTATTTATAGTAGTGTGGAATGTCAACATCTTGATTATGTCATTATTTTCTCTTCTCTCAAGCCCAGTAGCTGTTATCACTCTTTCCATTATTGATGGAGGTTTCCTTCTAACCTTTTATTTATAGTAGTATGGAATGTCAACATCTTGATTATGTCATTATTTTCTCTTCTCAAGCCCAGTAGCTGTTATCACTCTTTCCATTATTGATTGAGGTTTCCTTCCTAACCTTTTTATTTATAGTAGTGTGGAATGTCAACATCTTGATTATGTCATTATTTTTTCTCTTCTCAAGCCCAGTAGCTGTTATCACTCTTTCCATTATTGATTGAGGTTTCCTTCCTAACCTTTTATTTATAGTAGTGTGGAATGTCAACATCTTGATTATGTCATTATTTTCTCTTCTCAAGCCCAGTAGCTGTTATCACTCTTTCCATTATTGATGGAGGTTTCCTTCCTAACCTTTTATTTATAGTAGTGTGGAATGTCAACATCTTGATTATGTCATTATTTTCTCTTCTCAAGCCCAGTAGCTGTTATCACTCTTTCCATTATTGATGGAGGTTTCCTTCCTAACCTTTTATTTATAGTAGTGTGGAATGTCAACATCTTGATTATGTCATTATTTTCTCTCTCTCAAGCCCAGTAGCTGTTATCACTCTTTCCATTATTGATGGAGGTTTCCTTCCTAACCTTTTATTTATAGTAGTGTGGAATGTCAACATCTTGATTATGTCATTATTTTCTCTTCTCAAGCCCAGTAGCTGTTATCCTCTTTCCATTATTGATGGAGGTTTCCTTCCTAACCTTTTATTTATAGTAGTGTGGAATGTCAACATCTTGATTATGTCATTATTTTCTCTTCTCAAGCCCAGTAGCTGTTATCACTCTTTCCATTATTGATGGAGGTTTCCTTCCTAACCTTTTATTTATAGTAGTGTGGAATGTCAACATCTTGATTATGTCATTATTTTCTCTTCTCAAGCCCAGTAGCTGTTATCACTCTTTCCATTATTGATGGAGGTTTCCTTCCTAACCTTTTATTTATAGTAGTGTGGAATGTCAACATCTTGATTATGTCATTATTTTTCTCTTCTCAAGCCCAGTAGCTGTTATCACTCTTTCCATTATTGATGGAGGTTCCTTCCTAACCTTTTATTTATAGTAGTGTGGAATGTCAACATCTTGATTATGTCATTATTTTTCTTTCTCAAGCCCAGTAGCTGTTATCACTCTTTCCATTATTGATGGAGGTTTCCTTCCTAACCTTTTATTTATAGTAGTGTGGAATGTCAACATCTTGATTATGTCATTATTTTTTCTCTTCTCAAGCCCAGTAGCTGTTATCACTCTTTTCCATTATTGATTGAGGTTTCCTTCCTAACCTTTTATTTATAGTAGTGTGGAATGTCAACATCTTGATTATGTCATTATTTTCTCTTCTCAAGCCCAGTAGCTGTTATCACTCTTTCCATTATTGATGGAGGTTTCCTTCCTAACCTTTTATTTATAGTAGTGTGGAATGTCAACATCTTGATTATGTCATTATTTTCTCTTCTCAAGCCCAGTAGCTGTTATCACTCTTTCCATTATTGATGGAGGTTTCCTTCCTAACCTTTTGTTTAAAGTAGTGTGGAATGTTCAACATCTTGATTATGTCATTATTTTCTCTTCTCAAGCCCAGTAGCTGTTATCACTCTTTCCATTATTGATGGAGGTTTCCTTCCTAACTTTTTATTTATAGTAGTGTGGAATGTCAACATCTTGATTATGTCATTATTTTCTCTTCTCAAGCCCAGTAGCTGTTATCACTCTTTCCATTATTGATGGAGGTTTCCATCCTAACCTTTTATTTATAGTAGTGTGGAATGTCAACATCTTGATTATGTCATTATTTTCTCTTCTCAAGCACAGTAGCTGTTATCACTCTTTCCATTATTGATGGAGGTTTCCTTCCTAACCTTTTGTTTAAAGTAGTGTGGAATGTCAACATCTTGATTATGTCATTATTTTCTCTTCTCAAGCCCAGTAGCTGTTATCACTCTTTCCATTATTGATGGAGGTTTCCTTCCTAACCTTTTATTTATAGTAGTGTGGAATGTCAACATCTTGATTATATCATTATTTTCTTTTCGAGTTACATGTGATATCCAATTTAGTTGTTGTTGTTGATCGTCTTCAAGTGAATTGGTTTCTCTTATTTGGTACAGTTCTTTGTTTGTGAGCGCCAGTTTACAATGTTCAAACAAGGATGATCTTTACCTAGAACACAGGCTTGCATGACATCCATATGAATGTCATGATCTGACGGAGCTATTTAAGAACATCACTCGAGTTTTCAGTTTGATGTTTAAAAAAGTAATCATCCAAGTAAATCTAGCGAAACGAGATACATTACTCTACCTACTAACTCTATCACATTTACAATTGAAAAGAATGTGTGTAAGCTTAACATAAAAGTTGTTATAAATACTTCTAAAACATTAAGACGGAGTGTGGCAAGTCTCTCACTGCTTTGTCGGTACTTCCATAGAGAGTGCTCGGACGAAATGCCCTTCTTGGTTCGGCTGTAGCTAACTCGAGTGGCTCTCGGGCCTTGTACAGAGTGAACCACACTGTAAAAAATAAATAAAAATAAAAGAATTAATTAATAGGAAACAAAATAATATTTAGCTAAAACTTGAAGGGGGAATTTCACCTGTAATAATTGTCATAGAAAGAGTAAATTTCAAGGAATTTAAATTAAATATTTTTTTATCATTTCACTCCAAGTAAGGTAATAAAGCCACTAAGACGCAATTGGGGTGACTGAGTGTTAGAGAATATACGGAAAAAGAAACAATTTTAAGGAGAAAGCAACAATAAAAGAACAGAAATTAAAAAGACAGAAGATAATGATTGACACTGCATGTAAAATTTTGAAAATCGAACCTAACCTAAGCGTGACGTGCGAGGTAAGAAACTGTTAGCATAGAACTGACGCTAACTTCTAACAATTTTAACTGTAAATGGATAAAGCATGGCGACCAATCGAGTCCAGATACTTTTGAGGAAAGTAAAATTTATTTTGAGAATACGAAAAAATATGGCACAAGTCCAAAGTGGGAACAGGGGTAAGCTAACCTTCAATCTGTCTCATGTTAAACTTGGCTAGCTACAATTAATGGCGCAAAATACCTCAGTATTCCTTACACCAAAACAACAGATTCTTATTTACTATTCTTACTAAAGCCACCATATTGCCTCAAATTCTCTGTGAAGTCCTAACTACATTCCATGTGTAGAATTTGTATGTGTGGGGCGGAAAATAAAAATAACAACTTTCAAAAATGTAACTCCAAGGAATATTTACAATGATTTCAATTATCACAGAAGAATGTTTATCAGAACAATTGCCATGGAAATTCGTTGATTATGCATCGAAACACAACTGAAAACTGTGTATCGATTTGGACATGTTTTTGATGTAGTATTCTTAAATTAAAGAATATTGTTTTACTTTGTATTGGGCCCTCTTTTAAATTAAATGTTATGAACGTTAGAATTGTACTCTAATCGTTCTCATCTTACACACTCATATATATATATATATATATATATATATATATATATATATATATACGCGTGTGCTTGTGTGTGCGTATAATAAAATTGTTTACTCTTAATACTAATAAATAAATTTAAATTAATGATTGAATAAACTTCTTGCGAGTTCTCCGGCTATAAAACACCCGTGTCAATTCCCTAATTCATCGTTAAATATTTGAGCTTAACAGCTTTAACATTAATATTACAATAACAATCATAAGTATAAATGCAGATCATTATTTAAAGAAGTAAGGGGATACAAATGGTAAGATTTGAAATTAGCACGTTTTCCATTTCACATATGCAGACGCTAAACACATGAGAGCATTACTCCCTCAATTTTTTCTTTCTTTCTTTTCTCTTCCTTTCCGTAAAAACAAACAGCGCTTTTCATATATCTTTTCTTCTGTCTATTTTCGCAATCAAACAGGAGTGAACTATTGTTTACCTGAGGCAATGGCAAGGTGTAACGTATATGCTATGTAAAGAACTAAAGAACAAGCAGAATTCTAATTCAAATAAAATCAGTATTAATTTTGAAGAAGATCCAGTGTCACATCTTTCTTCTTTTATGGGCTGTGTCCTTTCATGATGTACGCGATGATGGGCTTCCACATCTTTCTGTCCCTTGTTGCTTTAAATGGACGACACTTCGCAGATATCTCTTCCGAGTAAGACCCCACCCCCGATAGAGGAAAACATGACTAAAGACTCTATCTCGTGCAGCTGCGGAAAGAAATATAAAGGGGAGACAGGCCGCCCCCTCAAGGTAAGGCTTCAAGAACACCAGAAAGCTGTAACACGAGGGGAAGTGGAAAAATCAGGCGTGGCTGACCACATATGAAGAGAGAAGGGAGATCACTGCCCTCTGTGGGATCGGGTTGAGATCATAGACAGAGAAGACCATTGGAAAATTCGTAAACTTAAAGAATCAGCACATATGCTAGGTCACAAAAATCTGCTGAGCCGACCAAGCATAGAAATGAATACAATATGGGAACTAGTAATAAGGAGTGACAGAAAAATGCGATAATATAAAAAAAATTGCAATATGAGATAAAAAAAATGCAATGAAAACAGCAAAAATTGCAATATGAGCACTGTTAAAAAATGATTACTGAAAACATTAGGTTTATAATACCCAGAAATTCCCCAAGGACACTATCTCACCGTATAGGCTGAATTATCGATTTCTAAAAATATGCTATTAATTATAGGCCTCTACCTGTAAGTCATTAGAAGCCATCGTCTAAGCAAGGCGATATTGCCACTAAGACACAAGGGGTTACTGGGAATGAAAAAGAATGAAAAGATTTTAGAAGGAACCGGGAACCCAACACTAAACAGGAAACGAGATATAGACCTCTACTCCTGTTCAAAAGACTGGGGACCATTGTGAAACCGACGATAGGCCATAATCCACTGCAAGCAAGGCGATAATGCCACTAAGACGCAAGGGGTTACTGGAATTAAAAGAGAATGAAAAATCCTTAGAAGGAACCGGAAACCCAACCCTAAACAGGGAACAAGGGATAAACCCCTACTCCTGTTCAAAAGATTGGGGACGATTGTGAAATCGACGATAGGCCATAATTCACTGTAACCAAGGCGATAATGTCACTAAGACGCAAGGGGCTACTGGAAGTAAAAGAGAATAAAAAATCGCTAGAAGGAACCGGAAACCCAACCCTAAACAGGGAACAAGGGATAAACCTCTACTCCTGTTCAAAAGATTGGGGACGATTGTGAACCTGACGATAGGCCATAATTCACTGTAAGCAAGGTGATAATGCCACTAAGACGCAAGGGGCTACTGGGAATGAAAGAGAATAAAAAGTCTTTAGAAAGAACCAAGAAAAAAATCCCAAACAAGCCTGGAGAGTATTGTGAACCCGACGATAGGCTATAATTCACTGCAAGCAAGGCGATGATGCCACTAAGACGCAAAGGTCTGCTGGGAGTGAAAAAAAATGAAAACAGATTACAAGGAATCAGAAACCCAACCCTAAACAGGGAACAAGTGATAAACTTTTACTCTAGTTCAAAAGATCAAGGAGAATGTGAACCGTACGATAAGAAAAACTATCTACTCCTATTGAGGAAAAAACAAATAAATTAAAATATATAAATAAAATGAAACAGAGAAAAACAAAGCCAGGAAACCAATTTATTAAAAATATTTTTCTTGTTATTATTGATGATCACGATAATAATAATGGAGTAAGATATTTAAAAAAAAAATAAGTGGATCTGACTTTGTTCATCCTGTTATGGAAAAATTATTTAAACGGATATCCGTCTATCCGGTGCGACACATTATTTATATCGTCAGTTCTATAAAAAGAATATATATATATATATATATATATATATATATATATATATATATATATATATATACGTGTGTGTGTGTGTCCCAAGCTGATACGTGACGATAAATAGGATTTTCTCCTACGCGTTCTCGAAACAAAAAGTTTCGATGAAATCAAATGGACAATGTCCGTTCTTATCAAATAAATCTCCTCCCCACCTAAGAAAAAAAAAAGGAATTTCATCATGACAAAAAAATAACTTTCGCCATGTACAGAATAACAAGTCATTTAATCGACTGACTGGTCGCAGTCGACATGCTATGAAGGATCATAACTTGGATTCCGTCAGCCTGCAGACGAGTTTGAAACGATTTTTACGAAAACAAAAAATGTCTATCAAATATTTAACGATGCAGTGTGGGAATGTCCACATTTATTTTATAGGGATTTAATAAACGAAACTTAGATATGGCACAAGGCCGAAAGTATGGAGCAGTTAGTAATGATCGGACTAAACAGTTAGTATTAATTGATATAGCGAGACATGGTTGCTAACCATTTCACCACGT
The DNA here is from genome assembly GCA_903632075.3 of Acanthosepion pharaonis. Taxonomy (NCBI): domain Eukaryota; kingdom Metazoa; phylum Mollusca; class Cephalopoda; order Sepiida; family Sepiidae; genus Acanthosepion; species Acanthosepion pharaonis. Next base: position 478,620 of record CAHIKZ030000527.1, on the reverse strand, counting down.
CGAAATGCTCTCATAGGTATTTTATAAGTGTAGAACTCGTAAATAGCTTATTCAATCATTAATCTAAAAATTATGATTCACCAGAAACATAGCAAGACCGATTTTACCGTTACTACTAGCATATATATATATATATATATATATATATAATTCCCTTTTCAATTAATTTCCAAATTCAGACACGAAAACAAATTCTTACCACGCTACCTACAACTACTACGTTTAGCAGCACAGTAAGTATTCTTAGGAGTCCGACACCTGACAGCAGCGTTTTCTAAACGTTGTTTTTTTGTTTGTTTTTTTTACAGTGACCCACAGCAGGAACCATATCCACACTCATATAACTACACACACATACACACATATATGCACATGCATATGTCGTCTCTCTCTCTTTCTTGCTCATACCGAGAAACCTTCATGGTACATAGGCACTTAGGCTCACTCTCACTCTCTCTCTCTCCCTTTTACTCTCTCTACCCCCTCCCTCTCTAGCTCAAATACATAGACACTTAGTCTCATCCACACTCAATCACTCTTTTACTCTCTCTACCCCTCTTTCCCTCTCTCTCTCTCTCTAGCTCAAATACATAGGTACTTACGCTCATTCACACACTCCTCTCTCTCTCTAACCTCTCAATCATTCTCTCTAGCTCAAATACATAGGCACTTGGGCTCATTCACACACTCAATCTCTCCTTCTTACTCTTCCCTCCCCCTCTCTCTAACTCAAATACATAGGCACTCTCTACCTCTTTCCCTCTCTCCCCCTCTCTAGCTCAAATTCATAGGCATTTAGACTCATTGCCAAACTCACTCTCTCCCTCTTTTTCACAAATACACACTTCTTCATAGCTCCTCCTCCAATTATCTGACCCTCCCTATATACTGACATGCATTTCAGCATATGCACAAACATTTAAACACATACACACATTTCCGAGCTCATATCAAAATTGTAGATAACTTGTCCAAAATTCATTATTTGAACAAAAGTGCAACATTTTTTTTTAAATTGGCTCAATAAAATAAAATTCAGTAAAGACATTTTTGTTGACTGAATTTAACAAATTTTTATTAAATTAATTCTTGCTGTCTAAATATAATGCACACACACACACACACACACACACACACACACACACACACACACACACACACAGTGCTAGTTTGAAATAGACTATACCCAGGTATTTTTGCTGTACAAAATATATGGTCTGTTATAATAAATATACTGAGCTCTCTGTGGATCAGTTCTAATATCTGATATTACTAGGGTTCAAGTGCATACCAACGGATCTATTACGTGTACTATATATATATATATATATATATATATATATATATATATATATATATATATATATATATATTGAACAATAAGAAAATAAAAAAAAAAAAAAATAAAAAAATAAAATCATTAGACACACTGGGTTGTAGATTAATATTCTTTCGTTTTTTTTATTATTATTATTCCATTTAGATTCCTCGACTAGTTTCGACCGAAATGGCCATCATCGGGAGGAGAAATATTTCTGCTTGCTGTTAGCAGTGAACTACAGAAATGAATGTCTTTTGTTGGAGAAAATGAACTTTTGTCTGTAGTTTTCATTTGTTTTTTTTTTTTTATCTTTTCACATGAATCTTTTAACATTCCTTGTGTTGGTCAAACAGTCTCTTTTAAGTTGTTATTTGAGATAAGAACTGGATAGATACATTTTATCCTGAATTCTCTGGTCAGTTTGACAGTTTTATTGGACCTGGTGAGGGGATGTGTCTCTGTTTAGTGTTTGTCTGTGTGTTATTTGGTTCTTAGGGAGTGAGTGAGTATGATATGTGTAAGCGTGTGTATTGCTGTAGGTGTGTGTTATCATTTGGCTCATTAGGGAGTGAGTGAGTATGGTGTGTGTACGTGTGTATAATCGTGTGGGTGAGTGTATAAGTGTGAGGGCCTCCATTCCTCCGTAAGCATGTCTGTCTTGTGTGGGTGAGAAATGTGGGTAGGTTTTTGATTTGTTGAGTTATATATTGTTACTATTATATATTGTTAAATTTATGATTTAGCCCGGCTGGGTATTGTGTTTTTAGACGTTGTATCCACTTATTTTCATGGGACTCTAAAATCTTTCTAATGTTATCTGCTCTGAACTTTTCTATTCTCTCAATTATAGTGAATCTGGCATGGGTTTTTGAAATCGTGTTTTCTAGGCGGAAATGTTGTTCTACAGGTAATAACTGTTCATAGGGAGTCGATTTAATTCGCTTACGATAATTATTAATTCTGTAGTTAAAGGGCCATTCATATTTTCCTACATATTGTTTCTGGCATAGTGTGCATTCTAGGAGGTAAATTATGTTTTGACTTCTACAGTTAGAATCGTGGTAGATTTTGAAAGTAGATTTAGTGATTTAGCTAGTGAATGAATTCGTGTTTTTTAATATGGTTGCAACATAAACTTCTTTTTGTTGTTACATGGTTGGGAAAAATCCTGTTGTTTTTTTGTTCTCAGTTCCTTACAGATTACCTTGTCCCCTGAAATGTGGTTTACTACCTATGATTTCTTTTTAGGTTCTTAGGTCTACGATATGCAAGAAGGCCGGGTTCCTTAAGCAGTTTTTTTTAGGTCTGGTTTGAGATGTAGTATTTCCCAGCGACGTTTGATTATTTGGGATAGTGGAGGCAGAGTGGGATTGAAAGTGGTTACTAGAGGATGCGGCTAGATTTATTTTAATCTTGTATATTAGGGTGTTTTCTCTAGGTGTGGAAATTGCTTTATTTATTTGTTCCCTGATTAGGTGTTGTTTATAGCCACGTGTTGTGAATCGATGCTCCAGATTTTCAATGTGTTTATTTAATTCTTCATTGTTGGAACATATCCTTCTGAGTCTAAGTGCTTGTGAATAGGGAAGGTTCTCTTTGAGGTGTTTAGGGTGGGAAGACTTAAAGTGTAGATAGTTGTGGGTGTCAGTGATTTTTTTAGTGTGTAGTGTCGTTTGTAGTTTCCTGTTTTCATCTATGTAAATGCGGGTGTCTAAAAATGTTACTGATGTTGTGGATTTTCATAGTCAAACTTAATTGAGTCGTGCACTGTGTTTAGGGTCATAAGGAATTGGGTAAGTTTGTCATCACTACCCCAGTATACAAAGAATATATCATCGATATATCTTGCATAGAATACGCAGTCGCTACCAATGATTGGATAGATATGGGTCTCCTCAAATTTTCCCATGAATATTGTAGCATATGATGGAGCTGCAATGGTGCCCATGGCACAACCTCTTATTGATGATAGTGTGCTCCATTGAAGTTGAAAGTATTCAATGTAAGGACATGCTCCATGAGTTTTATGATGACTTCTGTGGGGGGGTCTGTTTTCTTCTTTTAGTAAGTGCTTCCTGAAGGGCGGCCAGCCCTTCGATGTTTTTAATGTTTTAATATAGTGTGACCTAACGTCCATAGTCACGAGAATAGCTTTCTCTGGTACTGTTTGGATGTGATTAATTTTGTTCAGTAGATCTGTTGTGTCTCTGATGTAGGATTTTACTTCCTTAGCTAGCGGTTGTATGTAATGGTCTATGTATTTGGAAATTTTTTCGTGTATATACTTATATATATATATATATATATATATATATATATATATATATATATATATATAATATATAATTGGTATATACGGAATGAATTTCTCAATAATTTTGTAGATTTTAAACTTAATAGTAATTACATTTGGATTTTAAATTGCCAGTTTTTAATTTTAATATTAAATTTTATCATATAATTTTATAATTATTGGTTAGTATAAATTATTTTTTAATATTACACGTATTTTAAAAGATCTGAATTGCTATTATAACATGATTTCGTTGTCAAGCTTTTGAATCTTTCTATACTTGGTTTTTGATTGGTTATTCTAGCTTTTGTAACAATGTTTCCCCCTAGTGTAGGATGGTTAATTAATCTGAAACTTTTAAAATCATTTATTTTATTTTCAACATCATCACTTAATAAGACACAGAGTGTGTTAAAACAAAATGGCTATTTTTGTAGTGATTTTATAACATACTTATGTTATAATTTTTTTATAATAATAATAATATATATATATATATATATATATATATATATATATATATATATATATATATATATATATATATATATATAATGAGTATACATAGTTTAACTCAACGATAACACAATTCTGAGTTGTTATGTACAGCACGATCGTTAGGTGCTATTTGGAAACTGACCGTTGTATAATTTAAAAATTGATATTTATACAGTACGTGGGGGTTGGGAAAGTATAATATAAAAACAATATATACACATATGCAAAAACATATAATACACTTAATCCAACAAGAAAAATAAAATGTAATACAAATATAAATGTACACATCTAATAAGTAATTTTTGAATATAATACATATGTACACATAGATATCATAACATATTCTCAAACACACACACACACATATATATACAGTGTAACTCGGATATAAGAGAGTTGTCGGGACTGGAGAAGAAGTCTCTTATATCCGGGTTTGGTCTATTTTATATACATTAACACAGGCTCTAATTTGGGACCAGAGAAAATTTCTTATATCCGGGTTTCTCTTATATCCGGGTTTCCTATATCTCTGCTCAGCATATTAGCAGTATAAACCGCAGGTTGGCTTTTTGAGGGTTGAACAAACACAAGTGTGCCTGAGCGAGCGTCTGCAATAAGGATAGGCTAACCTCCCTAGTAGATGTGTATCCTCAAATACAAGTGGCCAACTAATATATACAGTGTAACCCGGATATAAGAAACCCGGATATAAGAGAAACCCGGATATAAGAGATTTTCTCTGGTCCCAAATTAGAGCCTGTGTTAATGTATATAAAATAGACCAAACCCGGATATAAGAGAAACCCGGATATAAGAGACTTCTTCTCCGGTCCCGACAACTCTCTTATATCCGGGTTACACTGTATGAATATACAGACTATAAGATACAGTGTAACCCGGATATAAGAGACCCGGATATAAGAGAAACCCGGATATAAGAGAGATTTTCTCTGGTCCCAAATTAGAGCCTGTGTTAATGTATATAAAATAGACCAAACCCGGATATAAGAGAAACCCCGATATAAGAGAAACCCGGATATAAGAGAAACCCGGATATAAGAGATTTTCTCTGGTCCCAAATTAGAGCCTGTGTTAATGTATATAAAATAGACCAAACCCGAATATAAGAGAAACCCTGATATAAGGGACTTCTTCTCTGGTCCCGACAACTCTCTTATATCCGGGTTACACTGTATATATGTGTGTGTGTGTACAGTCAAACACACACACACACACACACACACACATATATATATATATATATATATATATATATATATAGAGAGAGAGAGAGAGAGAGTGAGAGAGAGAGAGAGAGAGCAGATCTTTGACTTACACACTACTATTTATCAACACAGATATTAATAATGAGTCCAGGTTTGAGATGTTTAGTGAAAACTGACACCTGTCTTTTTCACTTTATTTTCTTTTTGCCGTTACATGAAAATCTTTGCATACTTATAAAAATCAATTTTCCGACAAATATAAACTCTATCATTTTATTGACACGAATCGAGGACTCACACAAGCCGAGAGAGAGGGACACACACAGTGATAGACAAAGATGCCCAGAGAAACCAAAGTTTCAAGTTTCTTTATCCAAGAAAGAAAAAAAGAAATCAACTCGTTCTTTCTGACACCTGGCGTAGGCGTGGCTTGTTTCGGTTTGCTCATTGGCTGTTTTATTTTTATTTTTTTTCCTACCCGGCGTCCATCGACAGAGGACGGAAGGCCCGTTTCAAATCTGTCGAACAATATACTCCCCCGTTTCTTTTGTGATGCCCTGACAACCAGAGAAGGCTTAGAAATGACGCCTCAGTAGTGGGTAGATGGACGCCACTGTTGAGAATCTAAACTGCAATGACGGAACATTTCGTATGAAAAATGGTTATCCTTATTTGTTGATAAATATTTCCCTTATCAAAGATGGTTGAGCGACCACTGACTTCTGAGAATCGACTGCAAAGAAAAATTATTTCCAAATAATAAAATAATAATAATAATAATGACGATGATGATGATAATAATGATGATGATGATGATAATAATAATGATAATAAAATATATCAAATGACATGTAGAGACGTTTGCTTTAAAATGTAACGGCTTATTTCAAGAAAGTACCCTTTTTCTTCTTCTTTTTTCTCTTTCTTTCTAGAAATTACCTTTTTTTCGTGTTCTATTTTTCTTTCTTTCTAGAAAGCATTTTAATCACGTTTATTTCTTATTCTTTCATTTATTTCCCTAATTTAATTATTTTTATTTTCGTTTTTTCTTACATTCATTTTTATTTCTTTCATATTCTCCAATATTTATTCATCTTCTTTGTTTCTTTAATTTTCATTCACGGACTGATTCTAATTTTCTCCAATTCTTTCAATTTGTCAAAGTTTGATTTTAATCTTCTTTCTTTCATTATTCTTTCGAAATTATTCTGTGGTTAATTTTTTTATGTCTTTATTTTAACGATTTCACCTAGTTTTTTTTTTCTTTCTTTCTTTCTTTCATTCTTTCTTTCTTTCTTTCTTTCTTTCTTTCTTTCTTTCTCATTTGAATTTTCTCTGAGTTTTATTCTAAATTAAATTCCTTATATTCATTCCTTTTTCTTTTTCTTATTTCCTAGTCGCTTTTTTCTTTTTCTTTTATTTCTCTTTCAGCCACATTCCCTAATTACTTCTTTTTTCCATTTTTTTCCCTTTCTTGTGTAAATATTTTATTCATACTTATATTTCGATTCTCTGATTTTAAATTACGCGATTCATTTTTCCTTCCACATTTCTTTCTTTCTTTCTTTCTTTCTTTCTTTCTTTCTTTCTTTCTTTCTTTCTTTCTTTCTTTCTTTCTTTCTCATCCACCCACTCCTTCATTTAATCTTTCTTTATTTCTCATCTATCCATTCCATCATCTAATCTTTCATGCTCCGTTTCTTTTTCTTTCTTTCTTTCTTTCTTTCTTTCTTTCTTTCTTTCTTTCTTTCTTTTCTCAGATTTAAAGTTTTCCCTTCTTCTTTTTGCTTTTTCTTAAATTTTCATTTTCAAAGTTCGCATTTTAATTCTTTCTTTCTTTCTTTCTTTCTTTCTTTCTTTCTTTCTTTCTTTCTTTCTTTCTTTCTTTCTTTCTTTCTCATCCACCCACTCCTTCATTTAATCTTTCTTTATTTCTCATCTATCCATTCCATCATCTAATCTTTCATGCTCCGTTTCTTTTTCTTTCTTTCTTTCTTTCTTTCTTTCTTTCTTTCTTTCTTTCTTTCTTTCTTATTCTCAGATTTAAAAGTTTTTTCCCCTTCTTCTTTCCTTGCTTCTTTCTTAAATTTTCATTTTCCAAAGTTCGCATTTTAATTTTCTTTCTTTCTTTCTTTCTTTCTTTCTTTCTTTCAATTTTGTTTAATTTTATTTAATTTTTTCATATTCAGTTATGTAATCCTTTTAATTTTTTTCTTATTCTCTGATTAAAACTTATTCATTCTTTCTTTTTTCCTTCTTTCGTCTTTTTCTGAATTTAAATTTCTTTCATTTGTCCATTTTCTCTTATGTTATCCTTTTTCTTTCATTCTTTTTTTATTCTCAACACTGAACCCTCTTTCCTTCTTTCTTTCTTTCTTTCTTTCCTTCTTTCTTTCTTTCTTTCCTTCTTTCTTTCTTTCTTTCTTTCTTTCCTTCCTTCTTTCTTTCTTTCTTCCATGATTTTTATTACTTCATTCCTTCTATTTTTTTTATTTTAATTATCTTTATTTCTTTACTTTTTTTCTTTCTTTCTTATTCATCCATTCCCTCAACTAAACGTTCTTTCTTTCCTTGTCATTAAATCCATTCCTTCGTCTAATCTTTCTTTCTTTCTTTCTTTCTTTCTTTCTTTCTTTCTTTCTTTGCGAATTTCTTTCTTTCTTTAAGCCTACTATAATTCCGTTCGTTTCTTTCTTTCTTTCTTTCTTTCTTTCTTTCTTTCTTTCTTTCCATCTGTTCCCCCTAATCCCTCTACTTTCTTCATTCTCTTTTATTATAATTCTTATTTTTCTTACCGTCAATTTTTCGACAGCTGGACTCGGTCTTCTAACTTAGGATGTCCTGTACAGACAAAGAAACAAACCAGTGACATGTCGGAATTCGAGCAGTTTAAAATCTAACGGTTACCTTCCCTCCTTCTCTCTCTCTCTCTCTTCATCTTTTCTTCAGTGCTCCTTTTTCCCCTCTCCTTTTCCATCCCATTATTTGTCATCTTTCTCTCCTCTGACATTTTTCTGCATGTCATTTCTTCTTCCCTCCATAGGTTGAGTATAAACCCCCACCCAAACACACAAACACACAACACAAACACACAAACACACAAATACACACAAACAAATGAACACAAACACACATACACATATATATGATATATCAAACCATATAATAGAGATCAGTGTGCATTTACTTATATATTTACTTATATATTTCCTGGCTCATCTGTAGTGGGAAGGGAGGTAGATCAACTTAAGTTAGTAAATTATTAGTGATTTTTTCCCTTAGTAATTTTGATAATCTATACAAAGAAAGGGGAAGTACTGGTAGCGGTTCGGATTTAGAAATCGAAGAGCCGAAATCGAATTCCAGTCGAATCAATTAATACTCTTGGGAAAGGTATGAATCCTCATCTTCTCCTCTCAGACCAAGTCTTATACCATTGGATGACAACTGGTCTACCGCAGAAAGAAATCGCAACGTAAGTCATGTATCGAAAAGATACATGATCGCCTAAGCGTGTATCACGCATGGCACATAACTAAATATAAATAAAATATGTCTCTGTATTTAGACAAAATTACATCCCGAGAAAGATGAGCCGTTTAATTAACAAATTACTTTACTTCTACGTTTCTTAGTCTGTAGTCTTATTTCTTCAAGTCTTTCATGTGAGGCACGCAGATTAAGTGATCGTCTTGTTTCAGCATGACATTGAAATAAGCTTTGTCGAGGCCGTCATTGTTGTTCTGTTTCTGAGAGAAATTTCCATTTCACTTTATATTAAACACATAATATTTTTATAATGAAAAGATATTGAACGAAAAGTGATTTATATAATATCAGGAATAATGAATGAATCGTACATACCATTGAACGTCTAAAATAATATAAAAGGAATGCATTAATTAAACGGTCTATTGGCCTCTATTTTCCGCTTTATTGAATCTCAGTACATTGTTTCAAGTGAACAGTGGCCGGCTACAACTAAAAGTTTCATGCATTTTCACGGAATCATCAGGAAGTCAGCAACTGTTATTTGAAAAATGTCCATTTTATACATCTTTATATATATATATTTATATATATATATATATATATATATATATATATATATATGGCCATAGATTAATAATTTGGATACACGACTACCCATCTGTAAAGACTCTTGAGAGATGTGCCGCTCAGTATGGACATATTTAAGCCAACACCGGTAAGCAACATACACGAACAGAACAGGAATATAATACATACCCCCACTTATTATAAAAAGCAGGAAACAAACCAACAATAATTATTTACATTATTCGACCTGTTATCCTCATATTTATTGCCATATTCACAACGTTTTGTCCGTTGTACGCTCCGGCCTTCGTCAGGTGATTGGAATTTCGAACCGGACCATTTATTTCATCCACCGGGGTAAATTGTTCTAGTTCCACGTGTCATGTCTCTTCCAGATGTCTCGGTTATTTCCCTTTAACTCAATTCTTCAAGTTTTTTGGTTCACCACTGCTGTAGCTTGGCATTGGGACTAGTGGATCTAACGTGAAGAAGGCCGGAGCGTAGAACGGCCGAAACGTTGTGAATTTGGCAATAAGGATAACAGTCCAAATAATGTAAATATTGCAAGTAATCATAATACCTCATCTCAGAGATATAAACAGATATATAGAGAGAGACATAGACATAAAGGCCGAAACATTGTGGATATGGCAATGAAGATGTGAATAACAGTCCGAATAATGTAAATAATACCTCATCTCAGAGATATAGACAGAAACCCGTAATAATATGAATTATGATTACAGCCAAAATGAACTGGCCGTATTTGTAAATTATATAATCATTACTTTGTTTAAAATTCCCAGCATCCCTCAATCATGCGCATGTGTAGTCGCATCAACATAAATAATTTTGGCCACTGAAGTCTTAAAGGACAAAACGCATTACAAGAAAACTTTTTTCACTTTGTCATATATTTTTTCCCAATATTTTTTTCTTTTTTTTTTAAGCATTTCACCCCATGCAAGGCGGGAGTACCACAAGAACGCAAGGGGTTAAAGAGTGTGAGAGCAAGTCTAACAAGGGTTGTATGAGGAAAGGATATAGAGAAGGTCATGGATCAAGATCAAGGCATCAGATGATGACGATTTACATTACATTTGAATATTTGAAGATTATAGCTAACAGGGAAGTAAGTAAGAGAAAGGAAGTTACACTGGCGGGAAGTACGAGAGAAGAAGCTGATGGAGTAGAAAAGGCGTTTACCTTTAACTGTTTCGACAGTGAAAGGGTGGGACCGAGATGCCAACCTAGTAGCACGCTTAAATTCATGAAGTTTGGGTACCAGTGAAAGTAGCTCGTCAGAAACTTGCCATGAAAATATTTGTAGAAAAGATAGAGGGAAGCCACATCACGTCTGTGAGAAAGTGACTGTAGACGAGATGACAGATCAGGATCTATTACATTGCATATCCATCTCTGGATTTTGTCTAGGTCCTCGCGATGAACAGCGGGGGTAGCAGACCATATATGACAAAAGTATTCAATGCAAGGCCAAATGGTAGATTTGTAGATTTGAAGGAAAGACTCAGGCGAGAAAAGCCTTCTGGCGCGACACAAAGAACCAACTTCCCTTACGGTCGTCTTGATATATATGAAATATAAATCATTACCTTATATATATATATTTGTTGACAACACTACTATAATAGCATTATCCATGTAAGCCTTATTAATCAAAACAAACTAACACATGATAATATTAACGTTGAACATGGGC
>CAHIKZ030000527.1:460000-465000 GCA_903632075.3 Acanthosepion pharaonis | reverse complement strand
TTTTAGATCGCATGAGAAATTGTATAAAAAACTAAATAAAAACACATTGTCTCTTGTATTCAATGAAATCTGCAGAAATATATATATATATATATATATATATATATATATATATATATATATATATATTGCACAGCATCCTCTTTAATGCAAGTTTTGTTGAAAACGACTGACAATGTAGTGTGTCGAGTCTTTATATAACTTCTCATGCGTTGGTATATTATTTTTTTTTTCTGGTCTTAAATTATATAAAACTTAAATTATATATATGTTTTACAAGCGCTTTCGGCTATACTTTTAGCCATTATCAAGGATGGATTTTATTTTACTGAATATTTCCATTGTTTTATGGATGTATTTAGAGTTTTAAGAATGTTTTATTTTCCAAACACGGTCAGCACATTGTGACCGTGTTCATAGTTGATATTATTAAATGTATGCTTTTTTTTTATTAATAATGCTTCCATTATTTTTAGCCTCTTTTTAAATGTGGATTATACTATTATATTTGTATTATCAACGATTATGTTACGGATAGAGTCTGGAAGATCTCCATGTGTATTTAAATGAGACCTAATTGAGCTATGGTCATAGAGATGTTGCGTGAGTCTTCTTGTTAGGCATTTTGCAGTATATCCAATATAATTATTTATGAATTTGGTTTGATCAGAAACACAGTTGTGTATCTCTTTATGATGTTTCAGGTAAAGATGACTTGTTAATTTTAACGCCTCCCGCACTAAATTTCTCTCAGTTAATCATCTGTCAGACTCCTTGCTGCCTTCCATCCTCATGGCTGATGCTATCCTCCAGGAAAGTCACCCGTTGCGCCTTTCGGGATCACATTCTCAGCTGAGATGAAATAGAAAGACTATATTGAATACATTACGAGGTCAGTTACTAAGTTAGTTCACTGTGTCGTACAAAACAATTTTTCTCTCCCGAACCTGTCTTGCATATCTATAAGTCTATCATTCACCCATGATTAGAATATTCCTGCTATATATGGCCCGGTGCCCCTTCTATTTACCTTGAGCTCCTTGATGAGATCTAAAGAAGAATCAGCAATATTATTGGTCCTGATTTGGCAGCTCAACTCTATTCACTTTCCCACCACCGTAAGGTTACCTCGCTATGTCTTTTCGCGGTAATTGTTTGAATGAAGTCTTCGGTATGGTACCTAGATTTTTAAAAAAATTAAGCGCAGCATTAGACTGCCATCGAGATCTCGTCAATTTACTTTTGAACTGGCTAGATGTAGCCGTAAATTCTATGCTAACAGTTTCTTCTGGCTCTATTGTTTCCAGTCAACGTTAATGTGCAAAAATTTAAATGCAATGTAAATCGCTTTCTACAGTCCACATGATTACTCACTTGTCTTTCTGCTCAATAATAATGTTTCTGTTCCTAATTCTTCCGCACCCTATAACACCTTGTGTTTTAGTGATATTAGTTACTATGCATTCGATTTTTGTAGAAAATGTTAATGTTACTTTTTTTCTTTAATATGGTAATCTATAAGAAGGTTAGGAAAACCGTTATTAACAAACATTTGTTTCACATTATTAAGTTCTTTAATGAAAAGCGGACGAGTGGATGAATTCTCGTGCTCTCTCATAACATTTTTAGTCGGAAATACATTGACTAGTAAAATTAAGATGACGAGAATAAACCATAAGTAAAAACTCTTGACAGGTGCTCTTCGCTCGGATGTACGGGCAGTGTAAGGAATAATGGCTCGGAATTGGTAATCTAAAAGCAGAGTTCGAATTTCAGTTGGTCCATTATATTCATTTACACGCAAACACTCTTGGGAAAAGTATGCATTCACATCTTTCCCTCCTACAACTTTCGATTAATTATTAGGATTTGTAACACTAAACTGGCTTTAAATAACCTGCAAAGGGGTGATAAACCGAAGAAAATGAATCAATCAATCACTGAAATCCTGATTAGCTACACAGGCATGTCTTTTAGATTTATTTACATTCTCCGAAATATAAATGTAGAGAAACTACCGTGGCCACAAAGTGGGAGGAGAGTTTATATAGTGATTACAATATAAAATAGATACCCCACTTTATATAGACATTAAAATTTCCTCACGAGGTATGAATCCAAATTTTCTCCTCCCAGTTATGGGTTAATTTTACTAATTTAGTTTCCATCACAAAACCATTATTATCTCCAAAAGATATAAAAATATTTTCTGGCTTTACATAACCTGCACAGAGTTGATAAACCGTAAAAAAACGAACCGATCAATCAAAAGCAAATATATTTTGCCAATGAATTCATATCAAGTGAACTAACATTTCTTTCATCCGAATTGGGTAAACAATAATGTTCTCTTATGTAAGAAAAAGCCTGGCAAATAAGCTTATATTGTTCATTGTTGCTTAGTTAAATGCTATTTCAGTTTTTCATTATATAAGTTCAAACCTAATTTTTGGAGTTTCTAAAGATTATCTCGGTGTCGTTTGTCTAAAAAAGTGGATTTTCTTCGAATGGGACTGTCTTCTGCAGCTTTTATTCCCAGCTAATTATTTTGTTGGTTTTAGACCGGACAACATCGTAACTAATGTGAACTATATGGAACACAATGGATAAGTCAATATGACTATTTGTAGCAGTAGGTAATGAAGTAACTCTATCTATCTATCTATCTATCTATCTATCTATCTATCTATCTCATTCTTTTCATCTCTCCTCTTTTCCCTCTCTCTATATATACATTTTTGTATTTATCTACTTAATTCTCTTCGTTATCTATCTATCTATCTATCTATCTATCTATCTATCTATCTATCTCAGTTTGTTCATTATCTATCTATCTATCTATCTATCTATCTATCTATCTATCTATCTATCTATCTCATTCTGTTCATATCTATTTCATTCAGTTTATCTCATTTAAAATTATTTGAAATTCATTTTGCTCGCTCTTTTTCTCCCCCCCCCCACATTTCATTCCATTCATGTCCTGTATATATATATATATATATATATATATATATATATATATATATATATATATCACTTTGAATCCATTTTAAACGTGTCTCTTATCTCTCCCCCCTTTTTTTCTCTCTTTTTCTACTATCAGTATCTCTTTATATCTGTTTACGCGTTTCGCCTTTATTTTCTTTCCAAAATGTCTGCCCTTGCGCCCTCCCCTTTCCTTTCTTGCCGTTACTGTTTTTATTGTCTCAGTAGCAGCTTAAGCAGGCACCTGCCGACTGAACCCTTGACGAATTTTGCCGTCAGTTATAGCAACCAACCATACCATGGAGACGAGCAGGCAAACCAACTAATCAAGCAACCAACCAACCAACCAACCAACCAACCAGTTGGCCTGCCCTGATCCCATTCCACCACCACCACCACCACCACCCCCGCCTCTCGGAGTCGATCAGAATCGATCGGAATGTACTTTGCGGCTTTTCTCTTCTTTCCCGACTGTAATATCTGCACAGATCAACAGAAGCTGGCGATGATAGGGAAGGACGGAGAACTAGCGGTTATCTGGTGAAGACAACCGTCACCAAATGCCCAGTTAGGATTGTCGTCCCCGCCGCCGCCACCACCGTCACCATCATCGTCATCATCATCTATTTGGGGTTCTTCGGCTTTTAATGTTTGGGATAGATATCAACAGACGGGAAGAGTGGTGTGTGTGTGTGTGTGTGTGTGTGTGTGTGTGTGTGTGTGAGAGAGAGAGAGAGTATTTGTGTGTGTGTGTGTGTGTGTGTGAGAGAGAGAGAGAGTATGTGTATGTGTGTGTGTGCAAGAGGGAGAGAGAACGAGATAGAGAAAAAACTTGGAAATACTGAAAGGTAAACAATGAGTTACATAGATTTGATAGATAGATATTAACAGAAGGTGATAAAATATATATATACACCTTTGTGGAAATTAATTGAAACAAAACGAATAATATCGTTATTATTTACTTCTTTTTCGTATTTTCCCAATGAAACATGACCCAGTTCACATGTTAGTATTTCGTATGTCGATTCCACAAAGCCCTTCCTTGCAGATTGACCACAGACTATCGATTGGATTTATATCAATAGAGTTTCTGATCCAGTCTATAGTACTTTGCTCACTGGTAAAGCTTGCCAGTGTGTTCATGCAGCGTTACAATTTTCGTACGCTTCCTTGGACTAATGTTCATCACAGACAATAGCCGAAGGACAAATAATCGACAGTCGAGACAATAGTGTCTGGGCCAGATAAAAATCTGATGCAATAACGGATGACGCAGTATTATTCAACGCCTAACAAATTACACTATGCACCCACTAAAATAAATTCATATTACTGCAACCACTGCAAATGATCTAATCCGAGGAAAAAATAGTCGATTACACCCTCTTATTCCATATCCTGATCGTATGTTGAAAAAAGAAAAAGAATTTAAAGCAGGGTATAATATATATATATATTTATATTTTATATATAGGGTAAATATTATATATATATATATATATATATATATATATATATATATAGGGAGAGAGAGAGAGAAAATATTATACAGAATATATATATATATATATATATATATATATATATATATATATATATATATATATACACCGGATGTAACAGCAAATTGTCCAAGTCGTGTTATAGCAAAATTGTCCATTTGTTAAATTAAGCTCTGAACTGTTGTATCTTAGAAATGATTAAATATATCTTACTGGAATTCTCCTAGGTTTTTCTAAGAATATTGGACTTTGAGCAATAAGAATGCATAATTACTCTCCAAGTTAAAAGAATCGTGATGAAATCAATCATAAATGAAAATATGTTCATCATTATTTAACCATCGGAAGCTCATGGAGGATTGAAATAAAGTTTATATATATATATATATATATATATATATATATATATATATATATATATATATATTACAGGATCATTTTCCACCTTATTCAAGATGATCTTCGCCCTCGCTAACCTTCTAACTTTCTTTCCTGGAGTAGCAAGGC
>CAHIKZ030000527.1:450000-455000 GCA_903632075.3 Acanthosepion pharaonis | reverse complement strand
TCCGGTGAATATGGCGGATGAGGCAGAGTCTCGTAGCCCAATTCGTTCAGCTTCTGCAGGGTCAGTTGAGCAACATGCGGGCGAGCGTTGTCATGGAGGAGAATTGGTCCCTTCATATTGACCAATATCGGGCACATACGTTGGAGCTTCTGGTGCATTTCGTCAATTTGTCGGCAGTACTTCTCCGCCGTAATCGTTTCGCCCAGATTCAAGAAGCTGTGATGGATGAGACCGGCCGCAGACCACCAAACAGTCACCATAACCTTTTTTTGGTGCAATTTCGGCTTCGGGAAGAGTTGTGGAGCTTCTCCGGCATCCAACCACTGTGCCGAACGTCGCCGGTTGTCGTAGAGGATCCACTTCTCATCACACGTCACAATCCGCTCGAGAAATGGGCCGTTTTTGTTGCGCAGAAGGAGCGTAGAAGACACCTCAAAACGACGATTTTTAGGATTATCGTTCAATTCATGCGGCACCCATTTATCCAACTTTTTTGACTTCCCTATTTGCTTTAAATGGCGAACGACTGTTGAGTGGTCGACCTCGAGTTCAACAGCAACTTCTCGTGTGGTTTTGCGAGGATCGGCTTCAATTAAGGCTTTCAAATGTTCGTTATCAACCGCAGTCGGCCGGCCGCGACCGTCTTCATCTTCAAGGCTCTCGTCACCATTGCGAAATTTCTTGAACCACCGTTGTGCCACACGTTCGTTAGTGGTTCCTGGGCCAAACGCATCATTGATATCACGAGCTGTCTCGGCAGCTTTTCGGCCTAGTTTGAACTGGAACAAGAAAATCTTGCGGATTTGAATTTTGTCCATGCTGTCGAAAAGCCTGCAAAAAATGAATGAAGAGATTGAGAACGGTAACGAATAACACGATTCGATAGAGCGAAAAACGCGCTTCAAAATGATATATAACATGGCTATATATATCAATGAATAATTCATTCAGAAATCATATATAAAAGTAACATATGTGAGAAAACGACATTATTTTCGCACTAACCTAATATATATATATATATATATATATATATATATATATATATATATATATATATATATATATAGTTAGTTTATGCAAATTTAGGTAATCCGTATGGGTAGACCCGAGAAGGATGATATCCAGAGAGCTCAATGTAAAATTCAGAGCAGATATGTTTGAATAAAAAACAGACCACGTTAAGATTCCATGTAATAAGCTATTTCACCATAACCCCTTTAACAGGGTTCTGGATCATCAGACTTTACTTCCAAAAGCTGAAATGAAAAATGAAAAGAAATTCACACGTTTTTTACGGGCCTCATCAAGTATACGCAAAGTTAACGAAGTGAGGTGGGAGAGAGGATATGAGTGTGTCATATGTATCATTTCCGTTTCCTATTTTTAACCCCAGTGTGTCGGCTGGATGTTGCTCAAATTTAACGCGTCTCGTCTCTAGATAAAGGTGGTTAAGGGGTGAGCGATAAGAACTACATTAAAGGAAGACGTTACAACAACCCCAATAAATTACACGATAGGTTTCATTCAAATTCTTAGACGTTGTCAGTTCGCGTTACTTTAACGTGCATATTTGGGAGGTTAAGGTTTGATAAATATCTAAATTTCAAAACAATCTACGAAGGAATTAATTTTTTTTTTCCACTAACACTTTTATCTTATAGCTTGTTAGGTTGACATTTATTCGTTTGATTTTTGTTCATTAAGTAAACTCGTGGTTGTTTTTGATTTTTGTTCATTAAGTAAACTCGTGGTTGTTTTTATGTACCCAATTATCAACAGTTATTCACATTTAAATAATTTTATTTTCCACATTGGGGTAGTATCTTTCAATCTCAATTAAAATACCAATCTAAACTTTCCCTTCGTGCTATTTAAAATTCACTTCCAATTGGAGAATATTAGAGGAGAAATTTGGAAGAGATGTCACTAGCAGAAAATTAGGCCCTTCTTTTACAATTTCTTATCTACACATGTCTTAAACCCCTATTTGTAACCACATACCTATATCTTCTTATATGCCTATGAGTTCCTATATACACCTACACACACATTCACACGAAACGATATATGTATATTTCCATCTTTACACATATACACCTGCAGAGAAAACGCACATCCACATGTCTCCATGCCTATCTCCATATATACTTATACTTACATATATACATATACACACAAGGACATCTGCATATCCATATATACTCATACGCACATATATATATATTTACACCTCCATACGTATACACATATACACATACATACACACACCCATATATGCATACATACATACATACATACATATACATACACACACATATGCATATGCATACGCAATATGCAGAATATCTACATACCCACATATGCGTTAATTTGCACTTACATATATCTACCCACGTATTTGTCCCTATCCTCATGTCCACCCGTGCATCCACTTATGCCTGCGTTTGAAGACTGTCTCAGTATTTAATTACATTATCTATATCTTTACACATATAATATTACCCGAT
This sequence comes from Acanthosepion pharaonis, assembly GCA_903632075.3. Lineage (NCBI taxonomy): Eukaryota > Metazoa > Mollusca > Cephalopoda > Sepiida > Sepiidae > Acanthosepion > Acanthosepion pharaonis. Next base: position 452,490 of record CAHIKZ030000527.1, on the reverse strand, counting down.
CTTTCATATTTATGGCAAAACATATAAGTACCTATCTAATTGTACATCTCCACACTCACAAAAAAACCCCCAAAAAACTGGTATGATTCTTTTTCCGTATAAAAAACATATACATGTACATATCAACAGGTGTCTCAGTGTGCAAATACATTATCATAGTTGTATACATATAGTCATGTGTTAGTGTTCACGTGTTCATAGTAATATTTCTAAAAACAAAGGGAATATAAAACATTCAAAATTGCTGTTCCTATATGATTATTTCTTAGTGTACTTGCTTAGGTTTAGGCTGTTTTTTAAAAGTGCCGGCATTATATATATATATATATATATATATATATATATATATATATATATATATATTGAACAATAAAAATATTAAAAAATTAAGAATTTATAATTTCAGACACACTGGCTTGTATATTAATATTCTTTCGTTTTTATTATTATTTTATTTGGATTCCTCGACTAGCTTCGGCCAACATGGCCGTCATCTAGAGAAAAAAAATCTGCTTGCTGGCAGCAGTGAACTACAGTATATATATATATATATATATAATCCTGTCTCAATAGTAAATACGGCATTAATCTTGGTCTTGAAAACGACCTCTAATCTGTGGTTGAGTGAGACAAGAAATGGCTTGTGAATTTTAATGCATCCAAAACAAAACTGCAGTAATGTACTCACCATAGAGAAACTTCCTTGCCTCCTATCAGCTAGGTTGATGATCAACTCCATGTGACCGCCTCACTACGCCTTCTTGGTCTCACGTTTTCAACTGACCTAAGGTGGAAAAAACACATGGAATCAACAGCTGCATCTACCGCAGGGAAAGTTGATTCTCTGTGTCGCGCCAGAATGTTTTCTCGTTTAAGCATCCTTCACGTCTATAAATATAGCATCCATCCATGCATGGAATACTGTTGTTAAATACGGTCGGCTTCCCTCGCTCTTCATCTCAAGAATCTAAACAAAATCTAAAGACGGATATCCAATGTGATCGATGTGATGTTTCACTAGTTCCCCAACTGCATTACTTTACGCGTGAATACTAGGTTGGCACCTCGGCTCCACCCTTTTGGTGTCGAAACAGCTGAATGTAACCGCCTCTTTTACTCAAACAGCTTCCCACGCACTTCCCGACAGAGGAACTGCATTCCTCTTCCTTGCTTCCCTGATAACTATAATCTTCAAAAATTTAAATGTAATGTCAATTGATATCTTCTGTTTCTTTGATCCTCGTTCTTTTTTATCCTTTCTTCAACCCGCTCTCTACTCAATCATTTCCCTTACACAATCTGTAGCCCTGTAGCCCTTGCGTACTAGTGGCACTCTTGCCTTGCATGTGGTGAAATGCTTATATATATATACATATATATATATATATATATATATATATATATATATATATATATATATATATAGCCCAAGACCTAATTTTGAAGCTAATTTGAAGAAGGTTACATCATACATGAGATATAAAATTAGCGTATGTACTGCTGGCCCTAGCTACGCCATTAACCAAACTATATATCCATTTACTGTAGACAAAATTACAGCTGTATTTAAAATAAACATGATTTTGATAAAACTGATGTTTTACTTAACTGTATCCAATAATAATGCATGTAATATTCACATATTAGTATAAAATACAAACATAGCGAATATGCATCTTTTCCATTGTTTACGTTTATAAGATGATTAACTATTTTTCGTTCGGTTGTTTATGGCTTTATGCGTTTACACAATGAGTATAGCGTTACTAATGATACTTTTATCATTCTCTTTTACTTTTTGAACTTATTTAACTAGAAAATGAGATGAAGAGATAGAGGAAAAGAGGTTAGTCTATTGTGATTTCGTCTCTCAAGAAAGGAACGCACATGATGCCTGAAATACATGTTAAAAATCAATTTTTTTACAAGTGAAAATTTTGGGGTCGCACGATACGCAAGGTATCGCGTTAAACGAGTATACATATATATATATATATATATGAAGAAAAATATATACAGAAAAAACAAACAAAAAACCTTATATACAATTATGCTGTTTTAATGTTAATATGTCAACGTCGGTCGTTTCGGTCTAATAAACCATCTTCAGGACATATTCATAAATTATAACATTATCAATACAAAATGACAAAGACGATGTGCATAAGAACAAGACGTATCCAAACAGATAGTGGTCAACATATATATATATATGTTAAGAAATGGACAAGGTCCGACAATTTATTTATTAAAGACATTTTATTATGTTTAACGTTGTTATTTTATAGATACAAGTATTTAAGCAAATGCTCTGTTTATGATAAACAGTATTAAATAACATTTACCGGCCTGAATGTCTGAGAAATTTTCATAGAAAATATTCGTTCTTTGGCCGAGACGGTTAAGGCACGTCAGCGTATATGACGGTTCCGTATAGGATGCAGGTTCGAATCCTGTCAAAGAACGAATATTTTCTATGAAAATTTCTCG
>CAHIKZ030000527.1:412500-445000 GCA_903632075.3 Acanthosepion pharaonis | reverse complement strand
CCAAGGCAAGCAACGTTGAGCAACGATTTTATATTAAAAATATCAACAATAATATTTTTTATAAAAAATGACCAACAAATAATATTTATAGCAAAATGACCAACAACACGTTTTATCTGTAGTTAAAGGCATACAATTGGGTTCATTTAGTTGGAGTCATAGTATCGTGTTCAAAGTATTGAGATTTTGGCATTATATTATCTATTTCTGGTAATATTTTTATTAAAAAATATATTGTTGGTAATATTTTTTTAAGTATTGCTGGTAATAATTTTTCCTTCAAAAATGTTATAATATTTACTATTTCTGTTATTAAAACCTATTTTACACTTTCATAGTGTTTTGACCCCTTTCGTGGGTGTTCACTATTTGCCCATAGCTGGGACCCTAACAGGTTCTACCACCCGGAGTCAGGGTGGACTTGTGAACACCAGCAATTAAGAAGTGGTTCCACGCTCCCCAAAACCTGCTGATCAGAGGTCTTACTGTCGGACGTGGATGTAGTTTATCGTCATACACATGACGGAACAAATTTAGAAGAATATATAAGAAGCTGAACACCGAAAAGGCTGTGCTTTTTGTAAATTTGTCCAGCAACTTAAAACCAGAATATCCACCGGAAAATGATCTCTGCGTTGTTCAAATTCAGACTTTCATATTGATGTCATACATGGCGTTGACCTCGTGCAGTCTAAAATATTACCCAAACCCTTTCCCCAGTTCAATGATTAAAAAGACGTTTAAGCTCTTAACGAAGACGGTCCATCATCAGACCCATAGACTGACGCTATACAATCACAGACCAAACAGTTTTAAGAAATAATAAAAAAACCTCAACACCTGAACACTGCCCAACGCAGTAATTTCTCTTTTCATCAATTCACCTTCAAGCAAGGCGACAATGCCAGTAAGATGCAAGGGTCTGCTGGGAGTGAAAGGGAATGAAAAATCATTAGAAGGAACGGGAAACTGAACCCTAAACAGGGAACAAGGGATAAACATCTACTTTTGTTAAAAAAAACTGGTAAGGATTGTGAACCTGACGAAAGGTTCTAATTCACCTCAAGCAAGGCGATAATGCCACTAAGACGCAAGGGGCTACTGGGGAATGAAAGAGAATAAAAAGACTTTAGAAAGAACCGAGAACAAAATCCTAAACAAGGCTGGGGAGGATTGTGAACCCGATGATAGGATATAATTCACCTCAAGCAAGGCGATAATGCCACTAAGACGCAAGAGTCTGATGGGAGTGAAAGAAAATGAAAAATCATTAGAAGGAATCAGAAACACATCCCTAAACAGGGAACAAGGGATAAACTTCTACTCTTGTTCAAAAGACCATGGAAGGCGATGACACTCAGACTCAAGGATCTACTGAAAGTGGAGAATGAAAAGACTTTAGAAGGAATCGGAAACCCAATCCTAAGCAGGAAACAAAGGATAAACCTCTACTCCTGTTCAAAAATAGTTGTGGTTTCCTATTGAGAAGAAAAATTAAATAAAATATCAATATTTTACGTCAATATTTTTTGTTTAAATTTGTTTTCTTTTCCGTTCTTCATGTCTTTTACTTTGATGTTCTTTCACTGAATGCTGATTTTTTAAAGTTTTTATTTCGCGTTTTCAATTTTGAAATTTAGTTGCATTCATTTTAGAGACTCTTTTTCGCAGACACAAAGAAATCTATTAATTTATACTTTCACTTTCTCTTTGCTCTTCCTGGAAATCATTTTTTTTGCCTAATTACAAATTAAATTAGAAAACAAAAGAAGGAAAGTAGCATTCATTTTCTTGGATCAGCTTTTTTTTAGGACAGAAAACTTACTTTACTTTCGACCTTTTGACCGGAGTTTACATCGACTGAAACATTGATAAAGCCAGGGGAAAAAAAAGGGTAATTAGAATATTTTATTTTTGTTATGACAAAGTTGTTGTTTAAATCAACAAGAATCTGTGGAGAACCTTGATCGCCCACCTCCTCATCACATTTTGTTTTCTAATTTTTTAAATTCTAGTATCTTTCTTTTTATTTTTTTTAATTCAAAATAAATATTTTAAATTTGCTAGAAATTTGGTTAGAAACTGGAAGCTTACAGCAAATTGAAGAAATTGAAGTCTACTACAAAATTACTATTTTTTTGTTTTAACTTTGTCAAATGAAGATTTCTTACGTATTTTTATTTTTAATAAAATTTTCATAAAATTTTAATAAATTGGCAAGAAGCTTCGTGTAAATTCCGTTGCTTTCTACAAGAATTCAATAATAAAAATTTTAAGAATAAAATGCTTAGATAGCAATTAAGAAGTGGTTCCACGCTCCTGAAAACCACTAATCTCCCGATCAGAGGCCTTGATGCCCGATGTAGTTTATCATCATGCCCAGGACGCTCAACCGAAAGTAACAATGACTATTCCGTTCACAATTACCGTTATCATTAATTTCACGATTATCATTACCATTAATTTCTCATTACTACTACTACTACCATTAATTTGACCATTTTCATTACCATTAATATGACAATTAACATTTCAGTTAATTTTACTATTATCATTAGTTTTGTGATAGAAGACTGTAACTTGTTCCCAACTCAACTAAAAAAAAACTGTATCGCATCGGTCTTTCTTCTTTGTAGGCGTGCTTGCTTTGAAAATCAAGATTTAAAATGTTGGTCTCTAGTTTAATTCGAAATCAATTATCAAGCAGGTCACCGTTCATCATGTTGTCAGCTTAGTTTAAAAAGATACAAAGCTAAATCAGAGACTTTGGGGACAGGAAGATTGGCACCTTTTGTTTTTAAGTGTTTCACCCCAAGCAAGGCAGGAAGCCACTAGGACGCAAGGGGTTACAGAGAATTGGAGTGAAAGCAAATAGGAGTGATAGAGGAAAGGATGAAGAGAAGGATAGGGGATAGATCAAGGCATCTGGAGACGTCGATTGACATTACATTTGAATAGTTGGAGATTATAGCTATCAGGGAAACAGGAAAAGGGGAGGGAGTTCCACAGGCGAGAAGTGCAAGTCATGAAGCACTAGTCTTTAAATTCTGTCATTAAACTGGAATTAAACAATGGCTCTGGGAAATATTGGGATAATAAGTTCGTAGCCTGAATTTATTCTGTAAACTGTTTTGTCTATATAGTTGATGCTCACTACAGAATTAAGTGCATTAACAAGGTGGGAGATTATATTGAAAATAAATATTTATGTAAACTAAATGCTTTATTAATCATTAAGCTATTGATTAACGGACGAACTTATGGGATTCAAATGTGAAGGGGTGTATGGTAACGGATAGGAAGAATGTCGTGCGCCACTTTTCAAATTTCAAATGCATTTCCTAATCCTGCTAAATACGATACAAAGAGAAATTACAGGTTAGTGGATTAATGGGTAGGAAGACTTTGTAGCGCCAATTTTAATCTCTATCTATAAATGGCAGGATGTGTGTATGTGTGTGTGTGTGTGTGTGTGTGTCTGTGTGTGTGTGTGTGTGTGTAACGAATGCACGGCCGCGATTTTCGACGGATTTGCACCAAAATTTACATGCACATGCTCCAAGTTCGCCAACTCCCATCGATAGTGGAAATAATCGATTTTTCATGCTTCTACGGCAGTTTTCATGTAGTTTGCGGACATTTTGTACAGGCCAGAGTGAGAGCCTATAGCTGGCTGCCACGAATAGGCAGGAAGATTCTATTGGCCAGCGGGAGAGCCCACAGCTGACTGACACGAATGTTAACCAACATACAAAAAAATCGATATCTGCATTCGTCACAAGTGGGAAAAATTTAAATCTGCATGACACTTTACTCCAATTGGCTCATTCGCTTGCTTAAACTCAACGTTGATTCTGATTCCACAGAACTGGGTTGGGTGTGAAAAAGTATTTGTTGTTAACATTCTTTTTTTCATTCGGTTTTTCCAGTTACGAGTTCGTTTTTTAAAGCTGATCGTTTTGTGTTCATTTTGTTTAGTTCTTTTTTCATAACAGATTTAATGTTTAGTATAGAGCTTAGAAAAAATTTGCAGTGTGAGATAGGCAAGAAGTAAGGCATGTAGCAACATCAGCACGGCAAAGGGCACTCCTTTAAAGGCAAGGAAGGGCAAAAATATTTTCAGTCAAGTGATAGCGATTGCTGTATGAGTCGTACGATTTTTGAAAAGCACGGACAACCCCGGGCCATGCTGCTAGTTATTGATAGAATCTGGATCAGATTTTTAGCCTTTTCTTTGGTATTTGCATCGATAAGGCAGAGGAGAATATATAAGTGTCTCAGTAAGAAAGTAGATCGTAGACCTGCCCTACGCATTCTCGCAATTTTCCCTGGAAGCAAAATGAAAAGATTTACAACTCCATATCTCCGCACAAATGCACACGTTCGTGCCGCACTGATGCAGACAGACGCGCCTGTGCTTACGGTCGCTCATTTATCCGTCGTTTGTACTCCACCCCCTAACTACGAGGGGTGCCGAAAAGTTATCAGTCCGGTCCAATTCCCCAGATCAGTATTTCAAAGATCGAAAAAAGAAAACAAATTTGTCAAATAATTTACCAAGTATATTGAACTCTTTGAATGAGTAGCAGTTTTATACAATTGTTCAAGCAATACAACAAGTCCAAGAGCCACTCAAGGTAGACATTCACTGATGTAAGAGCGTAATTAAAAGGTATATGTTATGAGGATATGTAGGACAGATCAGCGGTCGCCAACCTTTTGAACTTCATGGGCCACTAAATATATAATTTTAAATTTGGTTTGTTTTACGGCATATCAACCTCAATGGTTTGTATAATGCCGACTATTGCTGGTACTTTTCAAAATGTATTTCTGGTAATATTTTTCGGTAAATATTGGTTTTGTTACCGGTGCGCTAATATCCCTTAAAATTTTTCCCAAATCGTCATAATTCCGTGCAAATGCACATGCTAACCTCGAATTAACAATTAAATTATGAAGAAACCGGACCGTTTTGGAGTTATCGACAAGAAAAAATCGGACTTCTTGTTGGTCATTCGTTCCCCATTACTGCCATCATGAATCTCGATTCAATGCCGGGTACCTACGCCGGCGTAATAAGAAAATTTGGCCTATTTACTTCTTTTACAGACTTTCCTTGTAGAAAATCACTACGCACGGGTAACAAAACCAATATTTAACATTTTTTCTTCAAAAAATGTCTCGCTGGCAATTTTTTCTTCCCCAAAATGTATTTCTGGTAATATTTCTTTTCAAAAATCTATTACTGGTAATAATTTTGTACATAGTATTTCTGGTATTAAAACTTAATTTTACTCTTTCATAGTAAGTATTATTGTAATGTTTTTTATCCTTTAAAAATCTATTTCTGGTAATATTTTTCTTCAAAAATCTATTGCAGATAATATTTTTTTCATTATTGCTGGTAATACTTCCTTCGTAATAATTTCCATTAAAAATGTATTGCTGGGAATAATTTTTCCTTCACAAAAGATATTGCTGGTTAAAAAAAATCTCGAAAATGTATTTCTAGTAATAATTTTCCCCCACCAAAAATAAATTGCTGGTATTAATACCTATTTTTACACCTCCACAGCAGTTTGACCCCTATATAGGGGTCAACTATTTGCCCTTAGCTGGGACCCTAAGAGGTGCTACCACCCCGGGTCAGGGTGGATCTGGGAACACCAGCAATTAAGAGGTGGTTCCACGCTCCTCAAAACCTGATCAGAGGCCTTGCTGTTGGACGTAGTTTATCGTCTTACCCAGCATGCAGATGTAGTTTAACGTTATACGTAGGACGGAATCATTTATATTCTTGTGGACTAGTAATATGAATTTATAAAAAAATTAAATACATTTATATAATAATAACCAAAAAACTTTTATTTTATTAATAGGAAATGTACCCATTAAAGTTAACAAACTCATAGTGTAATTATTTAAATAAAACAAAATTTGAAGTTTGCTAGTTATGTTAGGTTATAATATGGCCGGATAATATCATATTTGTTTACTTGTGTACTCGACTTAATTTCGGGATTGCATAAAGTGTTGAATATATACAGAGTGTCCATAAAGTTCGTATGCACTTTAAATAATTTATAACTTTATTTATATTTGCGATAGAAATAATTTGTAAAAAAGATTAGAAAGAAGTAAGTCTATATTTTTTAAGGTTTTATTGAAATTTTATTTAAGTTTCCACATGTCCTCCATCATTAGCAATACAAAGGGTAATACGATTTTGCAATTCAAGGAAGACATTTGCCAACTGATTTACAGTAATGCCTGAAATCACATTAGTTATTTTAGTTATACTTAAATCTAGGTACATTAAACTTTATAACATTTTTTACAGATTATTTCTATCGCAAATACAAATAAAATTGTAAATTTTTTAATGTGCACGCGAAATCTATGGACACCTTGTATATCATCCATAATACTTTCTGTTACTCGTCATTTTTTCATCTGAAACTTCAAAAAAATTGAAATAATGTCCTAATTTTTTTATGGACCATCAAAAATTTTGCACGGACCTCCAGTGTTCCGTGGACCACCAGTGTTCCGTGGACTACCAGTGTTCCGTGGACTACCAGTTGGCTACCAGTGGAATAGATAACGTTTCACCCTAGGCTTGAAGAGTTTAAGATTGTAATGAACGTGGAAACATACTCGTAGCCGTCTGTTTCACAGCAGAAGAATTCTGTAGACGACGATGAGTGGAATTTTATCCTTAGCGGTGTAATACAGAGGGGATGAGGATGATTGGAGCTTGTGTACTTGGCGTAGAGTGTCCTTCATGTGAAGGTGTAGACTTGTGGAATTAAACAATGTAGTTCGTCTGAAAATCTACCGTGAAAATAGTGATAGAGTAGCGAGAAGCTGACAATCTTTTACCCGTGGGAAAGGGGGGCACCTCGAGGTTGTATAATGGTTAGCAAGCTTGTCTCGCTAGAACTATTACCACTGAGTAGTGAGTTCGATCCTCACTGGGTACCCCATACTTTCAACCTTGTGCCACATCTGAGCTACGCTTGGAAAATCACTACCCGTGGGTAAGGGGTTGTAGGGTGAAAAATAATTCATCACCCACAAGGCCGCTTAAACGGTTCTGAACTCTGTCAAAACAGAACAGATATGGTCTGATCTGGCTTTTCTAAAAATAGAACACGACAGATGGAACCAGGTACTTTCTGGAACAGTACAAGGGATTGATCAAGTTTGCAGCATCTTTAGCGATAGATCGTATATACGTGCTCTATGTGAGTTCTGGAAGGAGCCTGAATCCCAATAGACGTTTGAGACATTGAGAGTATAACCCCATTCATCATGCCTGAAGACAACTCAGTGTCAGCTCTGTTTTGACGAAACGTTACGCACTTGAACATTTTTTAGGTCGATCACTTTCGTTCAGCCAGTAACTTTTCAGCACGTCTCGTAAAACAATCCCTTGTGTATTCACTGGCATAGATAATGCTGTAAATAAAAGATGTCCTACTACTCAAAGACAAACCGCACACAACTTTGGAATCCGGCTGCTGCATCAGTCTCTCTCTCTCTTTCTCTCAGACGTTGCTCGCTTTGGCTCCCTCATTTCGAGATTTTTTCATCTCCACCAACCACGCCGTATCTCTTGAACTGACTGACTGGCTTCTACTCATCTCCAAATCGATTCACTTGCTCAACTCTCCGCTCGCCTTTTTTATTACTTCTACTATCGTCATTTTCGGCCAGCTGCTAACGCTGGGGCTCGTCTTGCAGTCTTCGTGCCAAAAGAATGGCAGCGTTTGGTTCTATCCGTTCGAATGAGCTTCCTAAAACTATAAATTCTTCGTCAACAGCGGTTAATTGACAAATAGGGGAAAAAAAATAGAAATAATTTTCTATAAAGCGATCTATTTTTTTTTAGCATTTTTTTTATCTTTATTTATGCACTTTATTGAGCGGACACTGAATTTTCACCTATCACGACGAACGGGTACTCCCTCAGGAAGCCACCCCACTGTGCCTTGAGCGCCCGTTGGAAATTAAACAGCCCAAACGTTAAGTGGAAGTCACATATACGATACATCGTTAAAGATGCTGGAAAAAATGGTCGATTCTCTGTAAGTACGTGGCTCCTCCTGCTATCCTAGACCGTTAAAAGAACCAGATCACACTGAAAATGGAGTACCTCAGCCATGTATGGCAAGGAGTTACCCAGTCTTCACTTTCCACTCACCTGAAGAAGGCCGGAGCGCACAACGAATTAAACGTCCACTATTTATATTATTCGGACTATTCTCTTCATCTTTGTCGCCATACTTATCACAACGTTTCGGCCGTTGTACGCTCCGGCCTTCTTCAGGTGGTTGGAATATCGAACTGAACCTTTTATTTCGCTCACTGGGGTAGACTATTCTAGTTCCACATGCCATGTTTAATGGATATCAATTATCAGTTATTGCCTGTTAATTCCCCTCTCATAGTTCTCCTTGATACATAGCATAGTGGATAAAGGCGTTAGTTACATCCAGTGACAGGACCCAAAGAGTTGTGAGTTCAATACCTGGTTAAGGCGATGGAGAACTTTGAGAGGGGAATTAACAGGAGATAACTGATATCCATTAGACATGTCACGTGGAACTAAAACAGTCTATCCCAGTGAGCGATTTAAAGGGTTCAGTTCGATATTCCAACCACCTGAAGAAGGCCGGAGTGTACAATGGCCGAATCGTTGTGATAAACATGGCGACAAAGATGAGGAAAATAATCCGAATAATGTAAATAGTTTAAATAATACCTTGTCTCAGAAATATAGACAAATACTAAATTAAACGTCGTGTAGATGATGACAATAGCCCGAACAATGTAAATAGTGTATTTACAATACTTCATCGCAGAAATATAGACAGATACTAAAAAATGCCGGCGCGTACAATGGCCGAAACGTCGTGAATATGACAATAAAAATGAGGAAAACAGTCCGAACAATGTATGTAGTGTAAATAGTTACAATACCTCATCTTAGAAATATAGACACATCCTGAAGAAGGCCGGAACGTACAATGAACGAAACGTCGTGAATATGGCAATAAAGATGAGGAGAACAGTCCGAACAACGTAAATAGTTACAATACCTCATCTTAGAAATCTAGACAAATCCTGAAGAAGTCCGGAGCGTAAAACATCCATATATGGTAAGGAGCTACCCAGTCATCACTTTCCAGTCTCGCTAGAGTTCAAAAGCGTTTCCGCGTCCTTGTGGGTGATGAAGTATTTTCCAGTTTACAACCTCTTTCCTACAGACGAAACATTAAATGTCTCTCGCTGATCTATGACAATTTCCCTGGAAAATGTTCAGATGAAATATATCCCTTATAACCACCAATTCTAAGCTTTACGGCTAAGAGCCGCACACATTCTAGCTAGCAACTCTCATTTCCTTCGCATTCTATTGGTGAGATATGGATTCCATGTCAATCCATATTTTTTAATATAAAAATAATTTTGAAATAATTATATATTTTTTAATATAAATTATATTATAATTATATTTTTTAATAGTGAAGTAATAGCGAATTTGTTAATATAAGATAAAAAACAATGTTCCCTGTTTCTTATGTCTTTTCTGAGAGAAACTAGAGGTGAATATTCTGAATTAGAAGTCAAGGTCACTTTAACATGTGTTTGTCTCCTTATTCGATCCTCATGTCTAGACGTATCTTCTTTTATCTTCTTCTCTTTTCTCTTTTATTCGTCTATTTTTATCTTTTCAGTATTTCCCTTTTTCTTTTTTTTCCCTCTGCTTTGTTTTAAAATTTGTTTTAGGATTTCATTTTAATTTATTTTATTATCTTGATTGGTTTGAAAATCCTTACAAGGAAATTTTAACTTGTAAGGTGAAACGATCATTAAAATGAAGTAATTTTGAATTCTGTTGTATGGAATTTATATCTGCTCTGTTATAATAAAAAAAATTGAGCTCTCTTTGTGGATCAGCTTTAATATTTTATATTATTAGGATTCACTTGGATTATAAACCAATGGATGTTTACCTATATATATATATATATATATATATATATATATATATATATATATATATATATATATATATATAGTTAAGTTCCGAAAAACTTGGTAATTCATAAAAGGGCTCTAATGAAATAAATTATTACAATGAAACCTTAAAATTGGTCTGTTTTTCTTATATATATATATATATGTATGTGTGTGTGTGCGTGTTTGTGTATTTAGACAGCAATCCTTCTTTCATGCACATTTCATTGAAAATGACAGACAAGGTGCTTTTATTTAGTTTTTATACAATTTCTCATGCGAGCTAATAATTTACTTTCTTTTTGGGTGATAATTTATATAAAAACTGTCCGAATTTTCTTTTTATCCGAGCGCTTTCGGCTATACATTTAGCCATTTTCAAAGATTATATTTTAACTGTTAAAATAAGAAATAGTTTGTTGTATGTATATTTTACAAAATGTTTTTATTTTTCAAAACACGGTCAAGATATTATTTTCATGTTCAAAGTTAATATTATTAAGTGTTGTTGTTTTTGTTTTTATTTGTCAGGCTTCGATTATTTTTAGCGATTTTTTTTTTGCATGTAGATGATGGTATTATATTAGTGTTGTCAACAAGTATGTTACGAATAGAGTCCGGTAAGTCTCCATGAATATTTAAATGAGATCTAATTGAACTATGGTCAGAAAGGTGTAGAGTGACAAACATGTTGTAGTGTGGCCGATATAATTATTTACAAATTTTGATTGATCAGGAATACAATTCCTTAATGGGCATTTAAATTCGTAAATAATATTTTCCCAATTTAATTTTGTTGTAGGAGGTGAAAAATCATTAGATCACATAAGAAATTGTATAAAAAACTAAATAAAAGCACCTTGTCTGTCGTATTCAATGAAATGAGCATATATATATATATATATATATGTCGTGTAAATACATCTATTGAATATTTTAATACACATCATCAGTGATGTTGTTTCTAGCCGTGGTTCATTAGAGTTTTCGGGTCTTTCAACATCATACCCCTTCTCCACATTGACCCAGCCGATACTGATCGGGTATCGACTTGTGTACCTTCAGTCAACTACAATTTTTTCATCTTCCGAAGTGCACACCATACGACTCTTCTTGGCAATTTATTGCCTAATTCTGGATGACTTCCGGTTCACCAGCAGTGTACGCTCTTCCATAAAAAAGGAAGGAAACACAGCAACAATTTCTATCTGATCAGGAATATGGCAGCGTGCTTGGCTTGAAGTGGTAAGTACAGATTTGATTCGCTACCCCACGAGATATATATATATATATATATATATATATATATATATATATATATATATATATATATATATATATATAATAAGCAAGTGTAAATGGATACAAATCCGACAGAATGAAGAAAATTTCTTCATATATATATATATGTATATATATATACAAACACACACACACACACACAGAGAAACGCACTCAAATATCACATTCTGCTGACACTTATCCCCATTTTCACTCATGTTAATCATCTAGCGAAGGAAAAGGACCTTCCACATATATGAGTTACACGTACGCACACACATATCATTGCCGCCACACACACACACACACACACACACACATACACAAAACAACAAACTAAATACTGTAACCATGGTAGGTGGCATATATATATATATATATATATATATATATATATATATATATATATATATATAGACAAGTTTTATCTATTTATTTTAAGTAAGTTACTTACTGAAAATAAACAAACAAAACTTGTCTATATTATTTAATGATACATACATTAACGAAAAATTTCTGCCTAAATATGCAAAATATATATGTGTGTGTGTGTGTGTGTATACTACTAATAATCGTATAAAGCAGCTATACCCGTCCGGCAAAACCTTAGGTGTTTTAGCTTGTAAATGAACAAATCAATACCCATGGAAAAAAAGGGTAAAAAAAGAAAGAACTAAGAACATGTACTACCGGCGAATATATATATATGTATGATAATAATAATAATAATAATAATAATAATAATAATAATAATAATAATGGACTCTCCCGTCGGTTTCGACGTATGAGGATCTGACAACTTATTGATTCAGTTATAAAATATTTATGCGATAATCTTAAGTGGCATTTAAGACCCGCTAGTGATTTACAAAGGAGGCCACATATGGAGCAAGTGTGAGGATTGTGAAATGAGATCACTCTTAGATTGGGTGACCTTTTAGATCTTGCTCTCGCTTCTTGAAGATGATTCAGACAAGCAGATTGAAAATTGCTGTGTCCACTAAAACACGTTGATCGCCATTCTACCGGCTCCAAAGCTAAGCGCTCAAGGGTGTTATGTGGTATATTGACTGCAGCTTGTCTTTGTATCTTAGCCATGGGCGTCCTACTTTCCTTATATATATATATATATATATATATATATATATATATATATACAAGCGAAAACGTTTGGGGCCAATTTCTTTAAAAATCATCTTGATATAAACTGTGGTTCAGGACGTCATAAGATCAGCGACACACACCATTCCTACTATCAACCTGAAGCAGCTGGAATTAATACTAATCGGATTACACTATGCACTTTTCATTCTCCAGGATCCAACTAGCGAAGTCACGAGCTTAGATTAGGCGCTGTGTCTGGTTTTGTAGTGTATAACAGGAACACCCTAGTGGCTCTTCTGTCTTCATGTTCCAGGGACACATCTGAACACATAATTAAGAATTCACAGTCGGCCACAGCACTGTCCATGCTTGGTAGTATTGCCTACCATAACTTATTTCTGGTACAGGCGTAACACTAAATTGATGGATGTACTAATGTCTTTACAGCTTTGGAAATGGACCTCCCCATCTATTCATCACCATAGCCTGGTGGAAGACTGATAATCCACGTTGGCTTACTGGTGTTTTTCCTATTTAAAATATATGATAGCGCATCTTTATAGGTCTGGTAATTTCCATGATATCAAGCTATCAAAGGGTCACCAACAATTATCATTGCATACTGCCAGCCCGTCATTTTTGATCTATCAGTGTAATTTTGCTTTGTGCATCTTCGTAGTGCCGAGGATATACATCTTTATTGACCATTTGCTTTTGAGGTTGTTGAAATCTCACCTTATTTAGAATTTCGGCTCAAAAAAGAGAATGAGTGTTTTTCTTATTTCAGTTCGACAAGACTCTAGTGATATCTGACTTTCACAGATCTCTTTAGGCAGATATCACCCTATCACCGACCGGTTCAGGCCTCACTGGTAAACACTCGACTTCCCGAATTGTCGGATGTTGTATCTCTTTCATTCTTTTCTTTTATGCGCACTCAGCTTCAAAACACGGCTTCACTTCAATTTACTTATAGTAGATGTAATTTATATTTAATTCATTCATGCAGTAAAATGAAAATACTTCCGGAAAGAAGTAAGATGAATGTAAAAGACAAAAGAGAACCAGGCATTTTAGAAAGAACGAGACTAATTTTATATAAGGTAACGCTCACAAAGAAAACAGGTACATTATCAGTTTCTATGGTGGTTGAGATCTCACTTCTGACAGAAAATATCTTTATTAAAAGTGAATGAAGGCAAATGGAGTGTTCAGTGATCTTTTGGATTCCATCGAAATAAAATAGATTTTTTTACGTCTACAGCACTTATTGAAAATTAATTATTAGTGTCTATTTATTTGTGCGTAAAAAGCTTCATAGAAGAAAAATAGTGTAACAGGAGTAGAGCAACCGTTAACCGTGAGCGATTATAAGAATGTTAGAACTTGTACATGTCGGAGTCAAAAGGAATATACTGGCCAAACATTCGGAGAAAAAGAGTGTACTGAGTTCCAGATGATGTATCTGCTTCGAAAGACATTTTTTCTGCTGAATATATCAGCCTATATTTTGCGTTTTTATGTAACCTGACGGACTCAATTAGGTACTGAAATTGAGGAAGTTGGGCGTGTTTTCATTGCTAACAAATGTATTTTCTTAAGTGCTATGCTCACTCATATGTCAACGAGACTTGTAGTCAATTTAGTGAAGGATCAAAACAATAAAGAAAAAAGAGACAGACAGACAGACATAGACAGGCATAGCGAACATAGAGTTTAGATTTAAATTTGGGAGTTGGTATCTGACTGGATAAAAAATCGTTTCTATGTACGATATCCATTTAGAACGTTGACAATAATTTTCCTTCCTAATTTCCTGTCCTTTGTAGCTCTTAATTAATTTTGTCTCTTTCTTATCTCTCCTAAAACTTTCTCTGCCATCCATTTATTCAATCTCTCTAGATAAGTTATACGTTGTTTTCCTTTGTCCCTCTTGCCTTCTGTCCCGTGAGTATCAAATTTTCCAAGCCTGTTTTCCTCATTATGTGCCCTAGAAATTTCAACTACCTCTTCATGATGTTAATTATAAGTGTACTTTCTGTTTCTATTTTCTCTAAAACTGCGCTGTTTCTCATATGTTCGGTCCAAGGTATCCTCAGCAGCCTTCTGTAGAACCGTATTGCTATTACTTCTTCTCTCTCCGTTATCAGTATGGAGATTTTTAGCATTCCCTGTCATATAGGAGGAATGATATTACATAATATTCACTACTTGTCTTTGTTTCGTACGACATTTTCCTATTTCTTAATATTTTGTTTAGTTTTTGTAAAACGTCTTTCGCTATTTCAATGCACCTTCGGATTTCAGTGTCAAACCTTCCGTCCATTGTTAAAACACTTCCCAGATATGTAAATTGTTGTACTTGATTGATTTTGATATGTAGTGTCCTCAATAACACATGGCACAGTGGATAAAGGCGTTAGTTAGATCCAGTAACAGGATCCAAAGAGTGTGAGTTCAGTACCCTGTTAAGGCAGTGTAGAACTCTCAGAGGGAAATTAACAGGAGATAACTGATAACTGACATCCATTAAACATGGCACGTGGAACTAGAACAGTCTACCCCAGTGAGCGAAGTAAAGGGTTCAGTTCGACATTCCAACCACCCGAAAAAGGCCGTGCGTACAACGGCCGAAAATTTGTAATAAATATGGCAACAAAGATGAGGACAATAGTCCGAATAATGTAAATAATTTCCAATTTGTAATTTGCATGTTGAGCTCTTCCTTTCTCTAACAACCATGCATTCCATCTTCTTGCAATTAATGCTAATATTTTATTCTTTATTTCCTTGACTTCATTTTGTAGGAGTTTTTATACTTCCCTGTCCGTGTCTGTTATCAACATTGTATCATCTGCATATCTTATACTGTCAAGATTGTAGCCACCATTAATGAATCCTGGTAGAACTTCTAATTCTCTCAGAATTGCCTCACTGTATAGGTTGAATAAGTCCGGTGAGAGGACGCATCCTTGTCTTACAGTCCTTTCTATTTTTATTTTTTTTTTTTATATCTGCTGAACTCATTCTCTATCCGCATGCAAACTGTTTGCTGCCAGTATAGGTTCTGGATTATTCTGATGTCCTTCCCAAATAGGTCACACGAACGCTTGAATCTTTTTAGCGCTATTTTTAGAAGTGGTGACATTGGAGATACGAGGCTCGTGACAGAATCACGTGCTTTTGACTATATTAGTCAACATCTAACACTGACGTGAACTTTATAATGTCAAACTATGATGACGGATAAATTAAAAATGGATAGATATGAAATGCTATAGCAAGAAGCAATAAAAAAACATTCTACCTACTAGCATCCACACCCA
The DNA here is from genome assembly GCA_903632075.3 of Acanthosepion pharaonis. Lineage (NCBI taxonomy): Eukaryota > Metazoa > Mollusca > Cephalopoda > Sepiida > Sepiidae > Acanthosepion > Acanthosepion pharaonis. Next base: position 429,260 of record CAHIKZ030000527.1, on the reverse strand, counting down.
TGCACACAAAACATTCCATTCTTTTTAAATGGTTAAGATAAGGATCTTTAGCAACAGTGACTAAATCCATGTTTTTCATATTTTGTCATTTCTAAGACGAAGTTTTGATCTTTCAACCGTTAAGAGATATTTTCTTATTTAAAAATATGTTTATAATTGGAATTAATTTTTAATTTCTAACACGCGCGGTTTGCAGCCATAATGCGTCGAAACATCGGTTCTCGTACGATTACCGAAGTTAAGCAACGTGGAGCCTGGTCAGTACCTAGATGGGTAACCGCTTTAGAATACCAGGAACTCTAAGCTAGGATGTGCGGATGGTGTAATGGATAACAGCTCCGAATAGAAAATGAGCGAGGCGAGTTCTAATTCCAGTTGTGTTCGTTATATATATAATGTATAGGTGAATTGTCGCCATTTTATCATTTTAATTTCGCGCATGCGCGTTTGCTCATTTTTGATTTTGTCGACTGAAAAATAAAGTAGGGTCAGTCGGGCTTCGTCTGTGAAAAAAAAAAAAAAGAAAAAAGAACACCATGACGCAATTCACTCCACCAGAAATTTCGGAACGGCATGCTATACTGCTTGGCGTTTGCGTCGGAAGATCTAATACGAACATTTCAGAGTGTTTGGGTGTGAATCTGAGACATCGAGACCTACAGCAAGTGCCTTGAGGAGGTAGTGCTGACCTGGATCAAAAGGGTGACTTCTGGAGGGACCTATGTCTGGCAACAAGGCTCTACACCTTGTGACACAATTATGGCTGTCATACAATTTCTGCGACCATCTTACATCTGGCTACCTCATTCTCCAAACTGCAATGTCTTTGATTATTATGTGTGGGGAGCAGTTGAGCGAGAGATCAACAAAATTTCTTGTAACATCAGGGATGAACTGAAGACAAGGATTATGGCAGCATTCAACACCTTAAACAATTAGACATAGCAGAAGAGTTGCACGAGATTTCAAAGTCGTCTGAAGGCCGTTGTCGAAGCCAATGGCGATTTTATTGAATAAATTTACTTGTTTATATTTTTGGGTAATTCTAGTCAATATAACTGTTAATATAAAATGTCAATGTTATTTTCTTTTTTTTTTCCCGTAATTCGGACGACAATTTATCCATCGCACCCTGTATATAGATATAAGAATGCATTAAGATTATGAAGCAGTAACTGCCAGGATGTCACTTGAAACCTGATGACTCAAAAGGTGAAAGTTTACAAACCAACAATTTGCCTTAATGTTTTTCTTAAAACAATCTTAAATTGCTTTGTTTACTTTTGGGGGTGTGCGGGTAGTGTAATGATAATGGTTCCGAATTGTAAATCGAAGAGTCGAGTTTCAATTCCAGTTGGTTTCGTTAGAATTATTTATATGCAAATACTGTCCGGAAATGTATGAATCCACCTCTTCTCTTTCCCCAGCTATGGGTTAATTAGCAGGACTTGTATCAGCAAATTACAATTATCTGCAAAAAATTGTTACAATCTAAAAATATTTTCTTTAAATAACATGGAAACGGTTGATAGGCCGTAAAAGATCAGACAATCAAATACGCGTGTACCGCAAAAAATGTCTTTCTATCAAATCGAAGCGGGGGGGGGATGCAGAATTAATTTCAACTCGGAACTAATTTCAACTCGGAACTAATTTCAACTCAGAACTAATTTCAACTCAGAACTAAGGACTAGGTTTAGGGTTAGAGTTTTTTTTTTTAATCGAGTTGAAATTAGTTCCGAGGTGAAATTAGTTCCAAGTTGAAATTAGTTCTGTCACTCATTTCGAGAAGTCTTTGGGAAAATTGCAACGAAGATTTACGCCGAGATATCTCGTCCACAGTTAAAAAGAAAGAAGTCAAATTACTTTCTTTTTTTGAAGAGCTTAGTAATGAGATTTAACGCTGCTGTTGATTGTATACGAAAAAAGAAAGAAAGAAAATTCCCACCAAAAAGTTGAAAACAAAGATAAATATGAGCGACCAGTATCTTTATTTTTAGACTGAAGAATTCCCATGGACGAGAATACTTGGCAAAATCCCCATCGACCAGGAAAATTCTAGCGAGAATATACAGTATATTTCGTAAAGGAGTTAAGCAAATATCTTAATACAAATGTCGGCTGTTGTTGAAATCGATGTTTCTTTGTTGCCATTTTGGGAGCGGTTTTATCTTCTTCAAGAGAGTGATACGAATTGAATAAATCTCGTCTTCATTTATATGCCCTGTATCTTCAGGACATGTACGGCCATGGCTTTCTACAATTTTCTCTACATTGTAGCTCAGTAAAATTTGCCTGTATGATATCTCTCCTAATCCTTGTTCTTTTAACCGTCTTCCTAAGTTAGTTTGTTATGTTACGCGCTACATTCATTTGCCCCTCTTGCCTTCATTTTGTCCTGTGAGTATCAAATTTCCTAAGCTCTCTTTCCTCATCCATGTGGAATTTCAACTGTCTCTTTCTGATTCTAAGTATATGTGGTCATTTTTTTTTAAACTTCATCGTTGCTCACCTGTTCAGTCCATGTTTGGTTTGGTTTATCAACACCCAAATGGGTTATTTAATGCCGACAAGATTTTTTTTGCTGCTAATATTTTTTTTTTTTAAATGTAAGGTGTTAATATATTTTTCTTCAAAAATGTTTTGCTGGCAATAACGTATTGCTGCTAATATATTTTTTTCAAAAATGTATTGCTGGTATTAAAACCTATTTTTACACTTTCATAATGTTTTCACACCATTTTGGGGTTTAACTATTTGCTCATAACTGGGACCCTAACAGGTGATACCACCCCGGGTCAGAATGAATCTGGAAACATCAGCATTTAAGAGGTAGTTTCACACCCTCAACAACTTCTGATCAAAGACTTTGCTGCCAGATGTAGTTTATCGTCAAACCCAGGACCCCTCAATGGGAGTAGGGAGGCTTACCCGTCTACAGAGGTACAATTGGCGTATTCTGGAGCGTTAGACGGCAGGGTAATCATTTCATAATATTCTCAGTATCCTTCTGTAGGGACACTTTCTTGTAGCCTTAAGTTTCTTCTCTTTTTGTGATGAGATTGTCCAGCATTCACTGCTATATAGGAGGGCCAATATTAGAATTTCCAAACCTGGTTTGGTTAATCTATCACGTTTTCTGTCTTTTACGAGATCGGCGTTTACCCATGCAGCAGGTCCCCCTCTTCATGCCAACGATGTTGTCAAATGGAAAGGCGGAAACCAATACTGTTTTACACCGATGGTTTTATATTATACATGTTTAGGTATGTTTCTGAACATAAATAATTGGCTATGTTCATTGCCTTGCCTCTTAGCCAACCATCGTGCCCTTATAGCATTAACATAATGTGTCAATTTTAAGGCCTGCTATGATGTGGATTCCATAATAATGGTTAACTCAACAGTTTCTACACAGTAAATATTTGTTATTTATTGAGCGAATAGTTAGTATTACTGTAGATTAAAATTTATAAATTCAGTCTTCTCAAGTCTACTAGAAAATCAAAGTTTTTTTCTAGGATTGATGGGAGTTCCTTTCCAGTCGTTTTGGTCTTGATACTGTGGAAATTTAAATGTACGAGTTAAATTTTAATTGTTGCTTTTCAGTGTTCAACTAATGTCGTTTTTGTTTGTGATTTCGTAGACCCAGTCTAGTGTTCGATAGGCAAGCTAGTTTTTCTAAAAAAAAAAATGTGAACAGCTTTTTAGATTTGAGAAATTGTGAAGAGACGATTAACGCAAAGAAAAAAATGGAAACTTCTGATAAATGGAACAGGATTTAGGAGAAATAACGAAAAGAAAAAAATATTTAGAGCTACAAAGAACAGGAAAGTGTGGAGAGTCATAAACAAGAATGAAATAAAATTCAAGAATTAACTTGCTGTCGCTGCTCCTTATAATTCAGTCATCTATAAGAAGGGGGTGAGCAAAAAGGGGGCTGCAAGGAGAAGCAATATCAAGAGTACCGACTCCTTCTCTTCCTCCTTCTTTTCTGTTGAATATAACCTGGAAACACTTCTCCTCACGTATTCAGTTAAGACTCTCCATGTTTTCCTTATATTTGAGAGAGAACGCGAAGAATGAACAGCTAACAATAATTTGGAATATCGCCATTCTGGTCCAATGTTGATCCTGATATTCCAAATGGAATAATCTCTTTTGATTTTGCAGATATTTTTTTACTTAGAGCATGTGCAGCAGTATACCTCATACAAGAAATGTCTATCATTTAACGTATTGCTTGAAGATAAACTACATCCATCAGCAAAGCCTTTAATCAGGAGATTGAAGGTTTTGAGAGGCATGGAACCATCTCTTCATTACTGTTTTTTTAGATCCCTCCTGAACCGGAGTGATAGCGCCAGTTAGGGTCCCAGCTATGGGCAAACAACGAACCCTCAGACAGAAAACTATGAAAGCATAAAAATGCATCTAATAGTAATAATACCATCAATGTATTATATATATATATATATATATATATATATATATATATATATATATATAATTAACGACAATACATATTCATAGTAGAATTACCTATAATAGATTTCTATAGTAAAATGACCAACAATTCATTTTATCTGTAGTTGAAGGCACGTAATTGCGTTCAAAATATATTTAGTTGAAGCCATATAATTGTGTTCAAAATATTTAGATTTCGGCATTAAAAACCCATAGAGATGTTGATATGCCGCTAAACAAAATCAACCAACCAACAATACATATTTATAGTAAAATGACCAACAATACATTTTATCTGTAGTTGAAGGCACATAATTACATTCAAAATATATTTAGTTCAAGCGATAAAATTATGTTCCAAATATTTAGATTTTGGTATTAAATCCGAGGCTGATATGACGTTAAACAAAATCAACCAACCAACAAACCAACCAACCAACCTGAAAGAATTCTTTCATGACATTAATCCATATAATATTGTACAATTTCTTAAAGAAATCAGATTGTATTCCAAAATATACCTTCAACAAGACTACAACATAAAACATCACCAACTCTAGTCATTATGTCCACATAAACATATACATATGCACAAAAGCTGAATATCATCTACCATGTATTCAATTGTGAAAGCAGAATAACATATATAATATGTATATTATTTCAAAGCTCCAAATGTCGGCATTAAATGACCCATAAGGTGTTGATGCGCCGTTAAATAAAAAAAAAAACAATCAATAATGTAACGGATAGTCTTCCGTATACTTACACTAGTATGATCAAACACGAAGACAGAATTGGTTCACTCAAGAAGACAGAATTGGTTCACTCAAGAAGACAGAATTGGTTCACTCACGAAGACTGAATTAGTTCACCCAAGAAGAGAATTGGTTCGCGTATAAATACAGAATCGGTTCACTCAAGAAGACAGAATTGGTTCACTTACGAAGACTGAATTAATCCACCCAAGAAGACAGAATTGGTTCACTCACGAAGAGAGAATTGGTTGACTCACGAATACAGAATTGGTTCACCCAAGTAGACAGAATTGGTTGACTCACGAAGACAGAATTGATTCTCTCACGAAGACAGAAGCGATTCTTTTTTATTGGCTCTAAATTCAAGTAGATTGAACTGCAAAAAATCCTATTTTGCTAAATGCCTGCACTGTTTCATCTGAGGAGGTCTTTTTTAATTGATTGATTTTTTTACGGCTTGTCAACCCTTTATTTGTTAGTAAGATATTTTAAATTGTAATAATAATTTTTTTTTTTTGCGAGTGAAAATTACATTAAAATTCTTTTTTTTTGTAACTAATTGATTTTTCCTGATACAAATCCTACTACTTAATTGGCTAGTCTACCGCCAGAATTTCACCAAAGAGGATGCCTTTTTGATTGATTGATCTCTTTTTTTACGGTTTATCATACCTTTGTGGGTGATTAATTTATATTTTGGGGTTGAAGAATAAATCCTTCATTTGCAGGTGAATATTGCCTTAAAAACCTTTTTGGAAAATAACTGATTTTTCTCGATACAAGTCCTACGACTTCACACATAACTGGACGAAATAAATGCATTCATGCCGTAACCAAGATAATTAACGTGTAAATCAATGTAACAATCTTGACTGGAATTCGATCTTTATTCTCCGGTTTCTCATTTCAGCCGCTATACATTACACCACCCGCATTTCTTGCAATTGTGCTTTTTCTGATCATCACTTCAAAGATTTCTTATAGATTTCATGCATGGCCTCAAACCCGTTCAGAAATAACCAACATTGTCATGTATGTTTTATGGGCTTGTTTTTTAATTTTTTGTTCTTTCCGCTTCTTTTGTCTTCTCCCCCATCCCCGTTGCCTGGCTCTGTACTTAAAGAGTTGTCCTTTAACGTCAGCTTCGTTTATTTTGTATATATATATATATATATATATATATATATATATATATATATATATATATATATATATATATCCAGTTCTCACTTGCTAGACTTGATAGATTTCAAAGGCGTCTATGCGGACTTGTGGGTGAACGCATATTTTCTACGAAATTTCTCGAACATTCTAAGGCAGTTAAATATAATTAATAGTGTTTATTAAAAAAAAAACTGAGTATTTACTTAAATGAATTCTATCTATTATAAGTAACGTATAAACAGAAAATATATTAAATGATTGTCGGACGTTGTTCATTTTATTTTTACTGGATATATATGCAAGCTTAGATAGGATTAAAAAACATGTATCAATATGGTGATTTCCTTTCGTCTTTCAATGATAATGTTATTAAGCTCATCAGACAATATGAAAAGAATTTACTTAAAATAAATAGACAAAACTTGTCTATATTATTTAATGAAACATGCATCGATATATATATATATATATTAATGGAGGGAAATGGGCTCTTCGGTGTGGTGTAATGGTTAGCAAACTTGTCTCGCTAGAACATGTTATGACTGAGTAGTGAGTTCGATCCTTACTTGGTGCTTCATACTTTCGGCCTTGTGTCACATCTAATCAGCGCTTAGGGAATCATTATATACTTTACGAAATTTACTAAGTCTGACGATTAATTTAATATATTTTCTGTTTATACTTTATTTTTAATGATACAGATATGTAAGTAAATGCTCTGTTTATAATAAACCGTATTAACTACATTTATTTAAAAAAAAAAACAGAGAATTTACTTAAAATATTGAAAATAACGTATAAACAGAATATATATATATATATATATATATATATAATTTTTTAGAATCTGTTGAAGAAACTCGAGTTTCTTCATAAAATGCAAAATTGACAAATAATTTATTGTAAATATTTGTAACGAATTACGTCGAATTTATTGTGCTATATTTGTTATATAAAATGAAACTTTTCGTAGCATCGGTTGGTTAATTTCAATTTTATTGTGTAAATACTGACTTTCGCAATAATATCTGACGTAGTGTATGTATCTGGGGAGGACACACGCCTGATTAAAACAGCAGACTCCATAGGGACTAGTGATCATCACGTTTTTACGTCTTCAAGGGCCAAGGATCGAAGTAAGTATGATTATGGAATTCATTGTAGATTTAATAACAAGAAAGAAGTGTTTGTTCGGTGTATGTTTGTTTTAGGTGGAGAGTTGCAGCTCAAAAATGTTTGGAAACCAGCGTGATAAATCAAATAAAGCATGAAGTTATACAACTATTATAAATATAGTATTATTTAGTATTTATTATTTAGCATAAATATAGTATTATTCAGTATTTATTTGGCATAAATATAGTATTATTTAGTATTTATTATTTATCATAAATATAGTATTATTTAGTAATTATTATTTAGCATAAATATAGTATTATTTAGTATTTAATATTGTTACGATCATCGCTACTCGCAAATAATAAGAAAATTGCTACCGCAGTAGTCACTACATTAATAATACTGTTACTTTTATAACTAATTAATAATACTGTTAATCTTATAACTAATTAATAATACTGCTACTAGGGACCGCCACAAAAAACATCGATACCTAAGTTTTAAAATTATTTTTAAAAACGAAAAATCTTTCTTGAAATTTTAGTTTTAATTTCAAGCTAATAGATTAAACTTTATATTTACAATAAGGAAAATACTTTGTTGTATTTCAGAAATTGATTTAAATTAATTCAAATGAGTTTCTTTTGCTAAAATAGCAGACTAGCGTCATTTTTTCAGTCGTCATTCATCGCAATGTAATTCTATTTATTAAAAAAATCTTCCAAAAATAAAATATACTTTTCTGAAACTTTATTTAAGGAATATTAACTGATTTAAAGTATAATTAATCTGATTTGAAACAAATATTACTTACTTTAAGTATAAAACCTGACAGTAACCATGTTTTTACCCGACATTGCCGTGATGACAACCTGATTACAAGTCTAATGTTGTTCTATGGAGACTTTATCTGTAAAACATTATTGAAGAAAATGAAGTGAGCACTTTTTTAATATAATTTTTAATTACTCAGTAATCTTAAATATTCAGGAAAATATTCTCCGTAATCTAATATTTTATTGAATTTTAGAAATGTTGACTTTAAATTTACTATAGTTGTCGATCTTATTTTCCGATAAACTCTTGTAAATTCAAAATTATTGTTAAAATATTGGTGCATAAGGATTTGTATGAAGATTTACAGTTTATGCTTAATGAATATACTTTTCACTTAATAATATCATCTAAAAGGGTAAACTGATACAGAATTTTAAACGATTTAAAATTTAGTACATTTTTAAAAAAATTTAAAAAAAACAATTCTTGTAAAAATTCATTATTGATGGAAACTATTTTTCTTAATACAATAGTGTCCTTAATATATCTTATTTATAAAAGCAATTAAAAATTAATTAATGTCATAGTCTTATTGCATTTTAATTTTACAATCCAGAGTAGATTTTCGGTTAATGGTGTTTCTACTTAACAAAAACAAATAATTTTGATTCTCAATGGAGTCCTGCTTTTAACTAATTTAAATCTGAATATTTTAATTACTCGAAATTTCATAAAATTAATTAAGTGAGTGTAACAGATGTAAAAAATAATATATTTTTATCAAGATTTTCTAAAAAAAAAAAAAATTCAAAAATAAATTCATTCATTTAAAAGATTCTGAAAGATTCATTAAAATCCGAAAATATTTGATTTTGTAAGAATTTCTAAATCAATGTATTTTCAAAAAAATAGTCCAGTTTAGTTTATTGACCCTAAAACTTGCGTGCTATGGGGTAATGATACCAAAGAGATGGCTCGTTAGGATTCAGTTCCTGTTTATTTGTAATTTTTTGTTCAAAGAAATATTCGCTCACGTGACATTGACGCCACTTTCATTAACAGGTGGAGGCAAGTCACCTATCATAGCAAACTTCTTTCTGGGTTCCTGCTCTACAAGCCAACACGTGCACTGCAGGCCACTCAAGAGATGGCTGGTCGAATCGCGACGTGAAGGCCTCATTTCCTGTTCATCGACTCTTTCTTTCTCGTGCTTCCACCAAAGTTTCCAAAAAAGCAGTCTGGTATCAAAAACAAAAAAAATCATTTAGACTTATCACAACATTTAGGGTAACTATAAGATATTTACACATGGCCTTATGAAAATGTTGTGTTTCCATATTGACGTAATAATATAATTTTACTTTTTTAAGCATTTCACCCCCAAGCCAGGCAGAGAGCCGCTGGCACGCGGGGGGTTACAGAGAGTGAATCTAAGAGAAAAGAGTGGATCTAGTGGGGTGGGATTGAGGAAATGAATACAGGACAAGGATCAAGACAATAGATGGCGATGGACGTTACATTTAATTTTTTGAAGATAATAGTTATCAGGAAAGTAAGTGATAGGAAGGGAGTTCCGGTGTCTGGAAGTGTGAGAGATGAAACTGTTGGAGTAGAAGTGGCAGTTACATTTAACTGTTTCGACAATAAAATCCAACCAACCTAGTAGCACGCTTAAATTCATGTAGCCGGGGCATCAGTGAAAATAGCTCGTTAGTAGAGATGCCATGGAAATATTTGTAGAAAAGACTGAGGGAAGCAACATGACGTCTGTGAGAAAGTGACTGCAGTGGAGATGCCAGGTCAGGACCTATCACATTGCATATCCTACTTTGGATTTTGTCGAGGACCTCGAGATGAACGGCAGGAGCACCAGACCAGATATGACAACAATATTTAACGCAAGGATAAATGGTAGATTTGTCGATGTGTGAGATGAACTCATGGGTCACTCGCTTTGCATATTTGTATCTGCATATAAAATACACGCACACAGATACAAATATGCAAAAGATATTGTGTAAAATAGCGCTTCATTGTAATATTATAGATCATTAGTAATGAGTTACATCTGAACTGTTGGCACCATATTTGTGAACTAGGGTCAAAATTAAGTCAATCTTTGAAAGAAATGACAATACTGGTGCTTCAGAATGGAGCCATGACCAGCGAATACGTACTGCTGACTGTTATTATTAAAAAATGAGTTTGACCCTCACCCGTTGACCCATTAGGCCTTTAATCAGGTGGCTTCGAGGAGCGTGGAATTAATTGATGTTGTTCCCATGTCCATCCTGGCCCGGGGGTTGTTGCACCTGTTAGAGTAAGAACTATGGGAAAATAGCTGACCCGCAAACTAGGGTCAAGACACTATAAAAGTTTAAAAATAGGATTTTATAGTAAAAATACCAGAAATACATCTTTAGAAGAAAATCATTACCAGCAATACAATTTTTTTTTGGGTGGGGGGAATAAAACCAGCGATATATTTGGGTGAAGGAATATTATCAGCAATAGAAATCTTGTCGGCATTAAATAAACCATTGGGATTGACATTCCGTAAAACCAAAACAAACCAAGCTAGAATTAAATAACCCATTGAAGTTGTTATGCCGTAAAACAAAATTAAACACACCAAACCTAGTAATCCAAAAAGTTATTTTGAGTATATTCATGTTTGGAATATTGGAAACACAATGTCGGCTAAAAAAGATACATTGATTCCTGAGTAAAAGTTATATATATATATATATATATATATATATATATATATATATATATATATATATATATATATATATATAAAAAACACACACGTACATATAAATATTCTGTAAATTAAGTCAAAATTTAAGTTAAATAAGTTAATTTAAAAAGAATAATTACTGAAAGACCATATATATATATATATATATATATATATATATATATATATATATAAATTAGATAATTAAGAAACTGTAATTTATTTACCCAGAAAATAAACTGTTCCTGGTTTATTAGGTGACATCTCTAGTTACCTTTCATTACCTATATATATATATATATATATATATATATATATATATATATATATATATATATATATATATTGGTATATATATATATATATATATATATATATATATATATATATATATATATATATATATGTATGTATGTATGTATGTATATGTATGTGTGTGTATGTTTGCAATGCAGATACGATAGCAATATTTAATACACAGACGTATGGTAAACTTATAAACACGCAAGCATTATTTTGGGAAGAGGGATTACCTGGCACGTCACAGTAAACCAACACTCCTAGTAGCAGACCTGTCAGTTGATTTACTATAATCATTTGACATTAGTAAATGTGAAAACAAGAAGTCACACTGACGTGCCCTTCCTCCTCAAGATTCGCATCAGCCATGTTGATGGAAGGAAGGCATTTATGATCTTTCATGATGACTGAAGATATCAATTTCATTTTTCAGGTGTTTAAATTTACATGCCATTTTTTGCCAGTTTTTGCCCCATTTAAAAACTGATTAGAATTTATTTTCGAGATCATTTGCCAGTTTTACTTTATCGGACTTTCTATTAAGACAATAATTGGGCTTTGGACTGTTCATACAGATTGTAAATAAATTAATATAATCATTTTTCGGAATATAAAGCCTTATCATTTTATGACTCTTGGTAATTAGTTATCCCGCAAACAATGCAGACTCATTTGAATCCGGGTAACACACAACATGGATTTTAAACAAACAACAATTAATAAATATATTAACAAAACGTGTTTTCCGAAAGGACAGCAAAGGAGAAAGCACCATTGTTAGGAATTCAGCACCTCTACAGTTAATATCTCTGAAGTACTTACATGCCATGTGTTTTGCTAGAGGAAGAAAAAATGCACGTGTTGTCGCTCTTGTATTCGAAAGTGTGTCTTTCAAAAATCGCACTGACTGTAAATTTATTAGACGCGTTAATCAAACAATACGGATATTAGTTTTTTATTTTAAATATATAATTTCCATGAATCGTGATTTGATTGATTGATTTGTTTGTTTAATGGCATATCAACACCTCATGGGTCATTTAATGCCGAAATTTAATTTTCTTGGGGGCTTTGAAGTAATAAAAACTATATATTTTATTCTGCTTTCACAATTGAAAACATGGTAGATAATATCCAGTTTTTGTTTATAGACATGTTTGTGTAGACGTGATTACTAGAGGCGGTGGTGTGTGTGTTTTTTGTTGTTTTATTGAAGTGATATTTTGGAATACAGTTTCTTTAAGAAATTGTACAATATTATATGGATTAATGTCATGAAAGAGTTGGTTGTTTGGTTGGCTGATTTTGTTTAGTGGCATATCAACACCTCTATGGGTTATTTAATGGCAGAATTTAAATAATTTGTACGCAATTTTATGGCTTCAATTAAATATATTTTGATCGCAGCTGTATGACTCCAACCATAGATAAAATGTATTGTTGGTATTTGTACTATAAAAATTTATTTTGATACTTTCCTAGTGTTATGATTTTAGTTTGGGAGTTCCCTATTTGGAACATTAATAGGTGTTGCCACTTCGGTTTAGGGTAGATCTCAAAACAACAGCAATTAAGAGGTGGTTACACGCTCATCAGAAGCCTTACAGATGGATGTAGTTTATCGCCATTGCTAAGACACCATGAGTCGTTAGAAAGTGTTCAGCTCAAAAAATATCTAAAGTCAACGAGTTGGAAATTAAAAAAGAGAAACCCGAACAGACGTCAAATAATAATAATAATAATAAACAAACAAACAAATGAAATACACTGGCAAGATAAGAAGAATTGAAAATGGTTTGAAGAATTCCACAGAGAGAGGAATATTTGAAGAATTTGGTATTTTGAAAGTAAACAGAGAAATAAATAGGCAGAATATTAAAGACTTTAGTTGAAGAAAAGAAGGCAACCAATCTATCACCTTTTATGCAATCATGCAAAAGAGAAATATATAAGTTGAATGAAGAAGTACGCGAAAACTGATTCCTACTTCTTTTTTTAGTAATTAATTGAAGCAACAGAAATATGATTCCTACTGAAAAATGCTGACAGTACCACAGACCGAACACGTATTTGATTTTTCTGATGAATCATAATTGATAAATTAATGATTTCATACGAAACAGAGAAAAAAACACTGAACTGCTATTTAATATCAGTCCTCCTACATAGCAGTGGATGTTAGACAATCTCCTCACAGATAAAGAAGAGACTTGAAACAACAGAATCAAAGAAAAGAGGACTGAAAAGTTTCGTAATATCAATCCTCCTCTATGGCAGGGAGTGTTGGACAATCTCCTCACAGATGAAGAAGACTTGAAACAATAAAAACAAAGAAATGAGTACTGAAATGTTACGTAATATCAGTCCTCTGATATGGCAGTGAAAGCTGGACAATCTCCTTACATATGGAGAAGAGACTGGAAGCAACAGAAACAAAGAAAAGAATGCTGAACTGTTATGTAATATCAGTCGACTTATATGGAAGTGAATGCTGAACAATCTCATCAGAAGACTTGAAGCAACAATCTCATCAAGAAGACTTGAAGCAACAATCTCATCAAGAAGACTTGAAGCAACAATAATGTCGTTCTACAGAATGATGCATAGAATGTCGGACATGTGAACTCGACGAAATTTTAGAGAAAATCGAAACAAAAAGGACATTTATATTAACATCAAGAAAAGACAGTAGAAATTTCTAAAGTTTGGACTATTTGATACTCACATGACAGATTGAAGGCAAGAGGGACAGAGGAAAATAACACATTAACGTACCTAGAGAAATGGACGGCGGAACAAGGTTGAAGAAAGATAATAAAAAGACAACATATATTGAGCTATAAAGGATAAGAAATTGTGGAGACCCATGATCACCAACGTCCTGAAGGGACACGCCACGAAGAAGAAGAAGAAGAAGAAGAAGAAGAAGAAGAAGAAGAAGAAGAAGAAGAAGAAGAATGAGCTTGAATAAATGAATGGCAGAACAAGGTTTAGGAAATTGTGGAGACCCATAATAGCTAACGTTCTAAAAGGACACGGCATATAGAAGAAGAATTAATGTACTATGTTGGCTGGATCTAATGGCATTGCTGATATTTGGGAATGATAAAAGTCGCGCATCAACGCGATTTTGAAGACAACAGTATTGCGATAGAGTAAATTCATTAAAACTAATGTTGAGAATAGTGAACATTTTTTTTTACCCTCTCGGCGCCCAGGTATTTATACATGTTTGGGCTGTGGTATTTGGGGGCTGCATCTCAACTCTCCAAATAAGTTATCTGAAAGAAAGCTCATTCTTTGAAATAATTTATCTGGAAGTCAAACATGGGATATTTTCCAACAGGAGTAGATAGGCTCTTCACTCGTCCGCTCCATATCCACCCGGTTTCTTTTGAACAGGAATAGAATCCCGTCCTTTGTTTCTTATTCAGAAAGGTGTTACCGATTCCTTCACTTTTCTCATAGTGGTGCAGTCATAAATCTCTTGTGAAATGCGTGGATGTTGTTAACGTCTCTTCTGTGGGTACCGGGTTGGCAGTTTTCTGGTTGAAGTTTCCGAATGTCACACTTTGTGTCAGTATTCGCCAATTCCTTTCTGCACATGTTACATTAGATGACAGACTGCTACAACTATTCTAGGTCTTTTCCTTACCAATATAACCAATAATAATACTTGACTAATGTTATTGGCTAGCCAATAATAATGCTTGACCAATGGTATTGGTTAGCCAATAATAATGCTTGACTAATGGTCTTGTGCCATACGCCTCGAAAGGGAAGAAGGAAATCTCCCAAGAACCCAATATGATTGATGATCTAATCAAAATAATGACCCTGTGCCGTAAGCACCGGAGGGGTAGACGAGAAGCTCCATCCTAGCCCATCCCCACTGGCAGGCCAATCAAAAATGGTGGCCTTTTATCGAACATATCCACCTTCAGTGGGACATTTTCCATGTTCCGGAATTTCATTCTCATTTGACCTGATTGTCACAGGTGTCATCGTCAATTCTGTCTGAAAGTTTGTTGTATCCCTGATCAAAATAAACCTGGCCTATTAAGATCTGCTTTGTGTCAGTCTTTCCAACGGACAATTTATTTCTTAAATGGAAACATCACTTAACAGACCTAAAACTGTACCTGGTGACTAATCCCACCCAAGTTTACAATTTCATCTCTCGCACACAAACCAGGAAATTTATGGTATCGCATTGTTTTAATATGAAAAAATATTTTTTCTTTTTTTATTTAATATAATTAGATACCAAACAACCTTTGACACCAGCCATGGTGTCACGTTCGTATACCAACCCCACTTCTCTCTCTCTTTCTCTTTCTCTTTCTCTAGCCACTTCAATAGTGTTGTATAGAAAGACTGATTAACCTCCACAATTATTATTGAAACAAGAACTCATCTTTCCGCCATGAGTAGAACGCCTGCTCATGGAACAGTAACAAAAAGTGTGTCGTAAAGGCGTAGCGCTTTCCAGTTGTACGCATGTTGTTCTATACTACTGGATTCCCAATAATATTTTTCTCATGTGATTAAACTTTTCTTCATTCAGCCCTGTGTTTCCAGTGTTCCCCTTATAGTCTTACTTATCAGCAATGAGCGTTATACGTCCGACCGTTATAGCAAATATTATAGTCTTCCTTTTTCTCAGGGTTTTGTCCTGGGTATGACGATAAACTACATCCGGCAGCAAGGCCTCTGATCGGGAGATTCTGAGGAGCGCGGAACCACCTGTAAATTGATGTTGTTCCCAACCCTGGGTGACAGCACCTGTTAGGGCCCCAGCTATGGGAAAATAGTTAACACTATGAAAGAATAAAAATAGGTCTTAATACCAGAAACACATTGCAAATATTATTACGAGAAATAAATTTTTGAAGGAAAAAATTATAACCAGTAATACTTAAAAAATATTACATTTTTTGATAAATATATTACCAGCAATAGATTTTCGAAAAAAAAAAATTACCAAATCTCACAAGAGAAATAAACTTTCAGCATTAAATGACCCACGAGGTGTTGTTATACCGTTAAACATACCAAACCAAATTTCCCAGGGTTATAGTCCAAGGTTTTATGTATATTTAGAAAATTCTATTTTTAATTTTTTATGCTGTTCTGTAATTAAGGAACTTATTATTTAAATCAAGGACAGTAAAAAAAAAATCTAAATATAAAAAGTATAAAGAAAAATACGACAGACATTTTGTGGCTTCAGAGAAAAATGACATTTTTTCCTGTTCTCTATAAAAGTACGCCATGTGATGTATGTGATGTTATGGGTGACAAGATAAGATTTATCAGCGGGCGAGTGAGTTAAACTTGCGAGTAAGAAATCAAATTGATTAATCTTCGATATGATATGGAATTTAAGGATGTTTCAATGTTTTTGTTTCGTTCCCCCGAACACAGGCTTC
>CAHIKZ030000527.1:352500-410000 GCA_903632075.3 Acanthosepion pharaonis | reverse complement strand
ACTTTATAGACAATTCGATTGCTATTTTTGAGCAACGCTTCTAAGCTACCTGTCAGGAGCAAATGCTAACAAACTCACATCTGCTTTTCTCATTACAGATATCTTGGGAAAATGTTTCGCTTTTCGTAACTGATAAACGCTAGTGCGTAAAAGTACAATGGTTAGGTCAGGATAGTTAGTTTAACGAGTTTTCAGATCTTGTTGCGTTATATAATAACTAACATAAGTTTCTCGGGATATAAATCACAATAAATCCTCAAAAAATAGGCACAGTTTTCGTTTTCATGAGAGTCAAAGCGCATAAACATAGGTCAGATTTGAACGAGATTCAAGCTAGGCATAGATTTGGTTACGCACATACGCAGCGCGCACACACACACACACACGCAGTGAGAGAGAAAAAGAGAGAATCGAAAAGGTAGACACCGGTCTTGTTTCCAAAAGTGTCAAATTGGTTCAGATTTGGTCTTCATGGGAATCAAAATACGCAGAGACATAGGTCGGGTTTACACGAGAGTCAAAAACATTTAGGAAGAGATTTGGTTTCGGAGAAAGGGGGAGAGTCGAAAATGCAAATATAAGTCTCGTTTATATTAGATTAAAAAGTTCAAAATGCGCAAACAAGGTCCGGTTTCCACGGGTGGGTGGCAAAAGCTAGGACCCAGTCCGATTTGCCCGAAATTCAAAATGCGCAGACATAGGTCCGGTTTCCACGGGGGGGGGCAAAGCTAGAACCTAGTCCGATTTGCCCGAAATTCAAAATGCGCAGACATAGGTCCGGTTTCCACGGGGGGGGGAGCAAAAGCTAGGACCAAGCCCGAGCCGAGATTAAGAATGCACAGACATTTTTCCGGTTTTTATCTGAGTCAAAAATAATAATAAAAAATATACATACGGTCCTGTTTAAACTATGATCAAGAAAATGGTCCATTTGGCTCGAGAAACAAAAAGTGTAGACAATGTTTTCATGCATGAGAATAAAAAAAGCAAACTTTTTTTCCCCTGTCTTAAGGTTGCCTCCCTGTATATTTTCTATAAATACTTTCATGGTAATTGTTCGGATGAGTTCTTCGCTATGTTACCTGGACTTCATGAATTTAAGCCCAATACTAGACTGTCGCCGAGGTTTTGTCAATTTACAGTTGAGTTGGCTAGATGTCGCCGTAAATTCCATGCTAACACTTTTTTCTCGCACTTCTCGCTTGTGGTACTTCCTGATAGCTCCATGCTTTCAAGCCAACTTTAATATGCAAACATTTATATGTCAATCGCTAACTACTGCCCTCCTGATTACTCTTTCCTCTTCCCGCTCATTAGTAATGTTTCTGGATCTAATTCTTCCACACTCAGCAACTCCTTGTGTCTTAGTAGCTTTATTGCCTTGGTTGTGGAAGAAATTGAGTAAAAAATGTTGAGCCTTTTTATATTCGAGTCTGCAATCATCCACTTTCATGGGTTCACTTGAGGAAGTTTCTTACCCTTTTTGTGGGGATAAATTAAGCGTAATATAATTTTGTCAGTTGGGTAGTAAAGGTTAAATAAAAATGTTCTTATTTGAATAAAGCAGAAACAAAATTCTGAAGAAAGACAATCATAAAATATTTTAATGAAGAAGAACACAGTTCTTGGTGTTACACAATATGGCCAGTGGAAGATGAAGCATTTCCATTAGCGCCGTAAAAGACAAAGCAATCAGTTCCAACTGGAATATAAAATAGACGCATTTACCTGCAGCTAGAATGGGAATTGCTTACATTGGCGTCCTCTTCTTTACAACTTTCAAAAATATTTCAAAGATAGCATATACGAGAGAGCACATCATCTACAGATAGGAAAATGATGATACTTATCATAGGCGTCATATTCTAGACGCAAATTAAATAAAAGCTTTTCAAGATATTGTATTCTGTAGATCCGTTTACCTGTAGAAAGAACAGCGATTATATTCGCTGGTGTCGTATTCTAGAAACAAACAAACAAAAAAAGCTTTTCACGATATATTCTAATAGATTGATATACGTGTTGAAGAAACTACGAGTCGATTCTCTGGTGTGGTAAGCTTGACACTAATCAAATAAAAATATTAAAGATATATTCTATAGATCAGTTTACCTGCAGAAAAACTGTTAAAAAAAAACAAAAACAAAAAAACTATTAGACATATCGTTTTACCTGCAAAAGTAACAGAAAATTCATTTATTTGTACCATAATTTAGACACCAAAAAAAAGAAAAGAAAAGCGTTTAAAGATATCATATTCTATAGATCAGTTAAACTGCAGAAGGAAGAGAGATTAATTTCATTGGTTTCCTATTATAGATACCAATAAAATAATAGTTTTTAAAGATATATTCTATAGATCAGTTTAATTGTAGAACGAACTACAATTCAATTCTTTGATTTTGTATTATAGGCACAAAAAATTATAAACTTTTAAAGATATTTTATTCTATAGATAGGTTTAAATATGGAAGGACAGCGATTAAATTCACTGGTGTCATATTCTAGAAACAAATAAAAAAAAACTATACAAGATAACATATTCTAGTAGATTAGTATGCCTGTTGAAGGAACTACAATTCGATTCTCTGGTGAGGTAAGCTCAACACTAATCAAATAAAACTATTAAAGATATATTCTATAGATCGGTTTACCTGCAGAAAGAACAGTGATTCAATTTATTGGTGTCGTATTTTAGTCACTAATTTAAAAAAAACAAAGCAAAAAAAACTATTATACATATTGTTTTACCTGCAAAAGTAACAGAGAATTCATTTATTTGTACCATAATTTAGACACCAAAAAAAAAAAAGAAAAAGAAAAGAAAAGCGTTTAAAGATATCATATTCTATAGATCAGTTTACCTGTAGAAGGAAGTGCGATTCAATTCTTTGATGTTGTATTATAAACACCAAAAAATTATAAACTTTTAAAGATATCATATTCTATAGATAGGTTTACCTGTGGAAGGAACAGCGATTACATTCACTGGTGTCGTATTCTAGAAACAAATTTTAAAAAAAGAAGCCTTTCAAGATATCATATTCTATAGATCGGTTTACTTGCAGAAGTAACAGCGATTCCATTCATTGGTGCCGTATTCTAAACACCAATCAAATGAAGCTTTTCAGGATATCATATTCTAATCGAACGGTTTACCAGTAGAAGGATCTGCGATTCAATTCATTTGTGTTGTATTTTAGACACCAAAAAATCGTTTAAAGATATTATATTCTATAGATCGTTTTACCTGCAGAAAGAACACTGATTCCATTCACTAGAGTTGTAATCTAGACACCAATCAAATAATAACTGTTAAAGATATCATACTCTATAGATCTGTTAACCGACAGAAGAAACAGAGATTACTTTCATTCATGTCCTATTATAGATATCAATAAAATAAAAGCTTTTAAAGATATCATATTCTATAAATCCGTTTACCTGCAGAACAAACAGCGATTTTTTTTACTGGTGTCGTATTCTAGATACTAATCAAATAAAAACTCTTAAATATATCATATATTATAAATCAGTACACCTGCAGAAGGAACAGCGATTCCCTTCATGGATGTCTTATACCAAACATCAAAAAACATAGAATTATTGAATATATCATATTCTATAGATCGGTTTACCTGCAGAAGAAAAAGCGATTCCATTCATCGGTGTTGTATTCTAGACACTAATTAAATAAAAATAAAAAAAATTACAGATATCATATTCTACAGATCGGTTTACCTGCAGAAGGAACAGCGGTTTCCTTCATTGGTGTCGTATTCCGGATATTATTGAAAAAAATGTCTAAAAGATATCATATTCGATAGATTGATTTGTCTGCAGAAGGAACAGGGATTTTTCTCGGATATTTTTCCTGTACATTTATTAATGATTCATTTTTACTACTGAATGAAGTGCATTGACAAGAAAGGAGATTATTTTGAGAAATAAGTATCTATACAAAATAAATTTTTCTCCATCATAGACGTTGAAGAAATTATTCATATACAACATATTATATATATATATATATATATATATATATATATTGACCACTAATATCATATATATATATATATATATATATATATATATATATATATATATATATATATATATATATATACAATATATATATATATATATATATATATATATATATATATATATATATATATATATATATATATATATGAAATTCCCAAGAGGATAGAATCCAGGTAGAGCTCAATGTCTAAGACAGAGCAAGTATATAATATAAAAGCTCAAACACTAATATTCCATGGTTATAATTTATTACATTGGAATCGTAATCACGATCCAATTCCTCAAACCTTTTGAATTTGTAGGTCTGATGAATTGGATCGTGATTACGATTCCAATGTAATAAATTATAAACATGGAATATTAGTGTTTGACCATTGTATATATATATATATATATATATATATATATATATATATATACATGAAATCATTCATGATAGATATATATATGTGCGTGTATGTGTTTGTGAGTGTGTGTTTGTGTGTGTACATATATATATATATATATATATATATATATATATATATATATATGTACATATATATACATTGATGCATGTTTCATTTAATAATATAGACAAGTTTTGTCTATTTATTTTATGTAATTTCCTTTCATATGTCTGCTAAGAAATCACCATATTTATACACGTTTTAATCCTATCTAAGCTTTCGGCTTACGTAAGCCATTATCAAAGCTGACAATTACATTTTAATATATCCAACAATACACAGACAAATCAATAATGACAAACTCGTGTATACGAGATGCGGAAGCGAAAATCGCATCGCAGCTCGTGATGTCACACAAGACCACGCGAGAGTGAAAACGAGAAGTATTAAGTATGGGAAATCGTTGGTATAAACCAATGGCTTCTGTTATCAATTAGAGGCATTGAAGAATATTTGTGGAGATTTCATAGTTTATTTTGTTCAGGTTAGGTTTCAACTGTTTTCTGTATATAGCTTGAAGAATTTTTAATTTTTGTTTATTGTTCTCATGTTTACGTGTAGTAGTGTTTTCAACGAGGTTATATATATATATATATATATATATAATAGGTTTGTCACTTTGCTGATATATATATATATATATATATATATATATATATATATATATATATATATATATATATATACCAATTTGTGACTTATAGGGGTAATTCCAATGAGGATATTAATCCATGGAGAGCTCAATTTAGATGAATTTTAATGATCAAGAAGAAAACCTTAAATATTTATTTCGGTTAGAATTTAACAAAGGTGAGTTAAATCAACGGAACGAACTGATTTTCAAGTGTAGACATAAGAACAAATTTAACATCCCTAAGAACATTTTTTTAGTTTTAGTTTTCTAATTTTAGCTTTATTATCTGTATTTAAAATATCTTCACTTATGATTCGTTACTTGGGTAATAGCACATATGGGTGTACATGCATTCATGCGTATGTATATATGTATGTGTGTATGTATATGTGTATGTGAGGATGCGTGTTGATATTTTTTATCACATGATTTTATTTTTGTGTGTTTCTTCATATGTAGTTGGGTCTATGGCCCTTGACGATGTTTACAACATTTATAATTCTAAATTAAGATCTTTTGTATCATTATCCACACTTCATCCTGCTCATTTTCTATTATTAGTTTTAGTTTTCTAATGTTAGCTTTACTATTTCTCTGTATTTAAAATCCCTTCATTTATGGTTGATATTATTAGCATTATTGTATTTTTTCTTCAATATTTGTATTAAGGACCTTTTTATTAGATTTTCTAATTTGGAATTAAGTTGATTTGTCCTGCCTAAATTAACGGGCCATATCGGTCAATTTTCTGTATAATCCGGTGTACAATATTCCACACTTTAAGGAAAAAATTCTTCGTCTGGTTAGACATGTTATGCTTACTATTACTCATTCATTACTTCCTTTTTCCCTTTCTTTTCCATGGCCTCTCTCTATCTCACTTTTTATAAGAACCTGGCCACCCGTGACTTTTCTTCTTCCCCACCTTCTCTTTTTCTTCTCTCTTGCTTTCCCTTCTCCTTGTCAATCTAATATACCAGCCTGGAGTATTGTCTTCATTTACTAAAAGTTTTCGGTCTGAAGAGTTGAATATATAGATATTCACGAAATAAATTATAACCGAAATATAAATATTTAGGTTTTCTTTTTGATTATAATAAAAAAGAAAACCTAAATATTTATATTTCGGTTATAATTTATTTCGTGAATATCTATATATTCAACTCTATATATATATGTGTGTGTGTGTGTGTGTGTGTGTGTTTTGTGTATATATATATATATATAGACACATATGAATGAAATAAAAACTTATTCTTTTAATGTACTTTCTATGAATATTTTCTAATCGAGTATTTCATAGAAAATCTCAAAAATTAAAAAAAAAAATTAAAATCCCGAACAGACATCAAATTAAATTATTTGTAGACAGTTTAGAGACATTCAAATTTATATCAAACATTATAATCTTTATGAACCCCCAAAATAACACTTTCAAAGTAAAACAAAATAACAGCGTCTGTTTCTAGCCTTTTTTTTTACAAAGAAAATTTAGTGACACCTTCTCTCTTAACTTCCTTCCCTCTTTTTCTCTCTATGGGTTTTTTCTTCTCTACCCCTTCGATATCAACATATAACTTCTGTTAAGTTAACCGTTTAAATGTGTCAATATCTGCTGACTCACTCATGTCTTCTCTCACTCCCCCCCTTCACTTCCTCACTTCGTTAATTTACATTTGTTTAATACGGCCCGTCAAAAATGTGTAAATTTTCTTTTCATTTTTTGTTTGGAAGTAAAGTCTGATGATCCGCAGTCCTTTTAAAAGGGCTGTGGTGAAATAATTTATTACATGGAACCTTAAAGTGGTTTGTTTTTATTTAAATTATTTGCTCTGAATTTACATTGAGCTGTCTGGATTTTATCCTCCTTAGGTTTACCCATACGGATTACCTAGTTTTTCATAAATTATATATATATATATATATATATATATATATATATATATATATATATATGAAGACAGAGAGGGAAAAGGAGAGAGGAGGGAGAGAGGAGAAAAACAATAAGATTTGAAAATGCAGCTGATATTGTTGAAAGGTCACTGAAAACGTTTGTATCCCGTTAATAATATGAATGAATGCACAGTTTAGCTGGAAACGGATGTAAGGACATAGAAAGGCGGCAAAATATATTTTTGACTGAATAATGATGCTATGAATTTATATGAATAAAATATTTTGTCAAAAGAAATGCCAGAAACATTGACTGGTTGTTTTTTACGTCTTATCAGCACCTTTTAGCGTCTTTAAATTGGAAACATTCTGTTTTGTAAAAGTAATTCTTCCTTTTGCGAGTGAATATTACATTATCTGACAATAACAATAATTTTATCGGATTCAAGCCTTACTTTTTAATCCATATCTAGAGGGAGATATAAGTGAATGCAAAGAAGCTGACGGGAAACAGAACTCGATTCTCCCATTTTACACTTCTAACTGCGCATCTACACTTGTGTATCCGCTTCATATTATTGATTAATTTGTTTTTTACGGTTTATCAACCATTTACATGTTATTTAAAGCCAGAAAATATTTTAGATTTTTTTAAAGATAATAAATGTTTAGTAATACAAGACTTACTAATTAACCCATACTAAGGAGAAAAGACCGATTCATAATTTTACCGTCGATAGGTGCGCGTAAGTCGTTATAACGAACCTAACGGGTTTTGGAACTCGGCTCTCCGATTAACAGGTCCAAACCGTTATCCACTACACCACTCGTACATCCATCTAGGTACTGACCAGGCTCGGCGTTGCTTAACTTCGGTGATCGGTTGGTAAGTGGTGCTTCAATGTGATGTGGCCGTAAGCCCATAATGCCATCCACATATCCAAGTTTACAACACCTGGTATTTCCAAGGGGTCACCCATCTAGGTACTGAACAGACTCGACGTTGCTTAACTCCTGTGATCGGACGAGAACAGATGTTTAAAGTGATGTGGCCGTAAGCTCTTTATACCATCCGCACATCCAAGCTTACAGCACCTGGTATTCTCTAGAGGGCATTCATCAAGATACTGACCACACTCGACGTTGCTTAACTTCGGTGATAGGACGGGATCCGGTGTTTCAACGTGATGTGGCCGTGAGGCCATTTACCATTCGCATATATCCAAGCTTACAACACCATATATTTCCAAGCGGTCACCCATATAAAGATTGACCAGATTCGACGTTGCTTAACTTTGGCGATAGGACGGGATCCGGTGTTTCAATGTGGTCCTAAGAGTTGATATGATTTACTGCGCAATTTATTTGAAAGATGATGCAAAGACATACAGGGTGTGATGGATAAATTATTGCCATTTTATATTTTTAATTTCCGTTGTTTGTTTTTGATTTTGCCAATTGCACGATAAAGTAGGGTCAGTTGGGCACCGTCTGTGAGAAAAGAAAAGTGCACCTAGACACAATTCACTTCACCAGAAATTCGGAAACGGTATACTGTACTGCTGGCATTGGGTCAAGAGGGTGGCTGCTGGAAGACCCTATATGTGGCAACAGGTTTCTGCACTATGCAATACAAACAGGGGAACCCAGTCAGGTCTGTCAGACAATTTCTGCGACCAGATTACCCCTTAAATATGGCCATCTAACTTCCCAGACTGCAACCACCTTGAGTATTATGCGTGCGATGCAGTTGAGCGAGAGACCAACAAGACTCTTTATAGCATCAGACATGAACTGAAGACAAGGATTATGGCAGCATTCACCAACTTAAACAAGGAGACCGTCCATAAGAATATCAGGAGATTCCAAACACATCTGGATGCCGTGGCGATTTTATTGAAGAGATTTACTCTTTCGTATTTCAAGATATTTTGGCGTAATTTTAGTAAATATATTTGTTAAAATGAGATATCAGTGATATTTATTTATTTTTTTTTTTTTGCGTAATTTAGACGACAATTTATCGATCGCACCCTATAGAAAGAGTGAAGATGATATTGATGACTGAATAATGATGCTATGAAGTCATGGGGAATAAAAGATCTTCTGAAAAAAAAATGCTGGAAATCTTTGCATCGACGCAACGTATTTTGGTTTTGTTTTTGCATTTTCCATTTCACTCGCCAACTTCCGATGTCTGCCATTAGTTTCAAATTCGTCTACACAGAAGCAAAACAAAAAGCAAATGACATGTAAGCGCATGGAAAATGTTCCTGTATCGATCCATTAATCGATATTTAAACGGATCGGAACATGAATATTGAACTGTTAGGTGCAAAGATAAAAATAGATAGCCGTAGATTAGAAAAGGTCGGTTATATACACACATACCTGCATTTACAGGGATAGACATGCAACTCCCTTCATATATATATATATATATATATATATATATATATATATAAGCATATATAAATACACGCACACACACGCACACTATCTCTCTCCATATGTGTGTATATCTATATATATAAAGTTGTAGCGTGTTTGTTATCGAACTCCTAGGTTTTTGAAGACAGACTCCCATAACGATATCTGTTCTGAAACTACGTTACCCAGAGTACTTGGATAAGTATATTTCATTTTGAACAAAAGGGGGCGGATGCGTTGGGAGCACAACACCCTCACTGAAATTTGTTTCCTTTTAATTTAAATTAAATTTAAATTTGAATAAGAGATTGACTCCTATTCAAAATATAGGAGAAAGTCAAAAGATGGAGGTCACATCAAAAGGAAACATTATGGACGTCAAGTTGAGCAAGAAATCACCAATCAGTGAGTATTGCCTTACAATACATATTTGTTGCTACAATTCAACTGTCATATCGATGTTGCTCATCAATTCATTCAATCAAGTATTGCATCAAATACATATCAAAGTGGGTCAGATTAAGCTGTTTTTGCACACACACACACACCCAATGAAAAATTTCCCTCTGATTTAAATTAGATTTAAATTTGAACAAGCGAATGACTCCTATCTAAAATATAGAAGGAGAAAGCCAGAAGATGGAGGTCACATTGGCAAGATCATTGATTAATACTGAAATGCATTATTTTTTTCCTACAAATTACAAAAATGATTTAAAATCAATCATCATTTTCTTACAAAAAATGTGTGACGCACGCGGATATATATATATATATATATATATATATATATATATATATATATATATATATATATAAGCGAATATATGGATATAGATCCGACAGTATGAAGAAAAATATACTGCAAAAACAAACAAAAATCCTAATATGCGATTATGCTGTTTTAATGTTTAATGTCAACGTCGGATTTCAGTTATCTGTTTGGATTGGTATTGCTTTTATGTCCATCGTCTTTTTCATGGTGAATTGTATATGGTCTATGTTAATTATGTTTTATGAATATGTCCTGAAGATGGTATGTTAGACCGAAACGTCCGACGTTGACATTAAACATTAAAACAGCATAATCGCATATTAGGATTTTTGTTTGTTTTTTCAGTATATTTTTCTTCATATATATATATTGTGTATTTGGACTGCAATTCATCTTTTATGCAAGTTTCGTTGAAAAATCTTTTAACTGTGAAGTAAAAAACGCCAAGGTTATATACTGCACTGTTTAAATTTATCTTTTGAAACCTCAGGAGATGTAACTAAGTTTGCAATGTTCATATGTTTTTATTTTAAAAAAAACTATTAAAACCTAGAAATTTTAAACTATCTACTGTAAATATTTTAAAATATTTTTGTAGTATTCATAATTAATTTTATTCAGGGTTGGTTTCAATTTTTTTATATAGATAACTCCAAGAATTTTTAGTTTATGTTTATTATTTTCAGGAAAATTATAGATGTGTCAACAAGAATTTTTCTCAGTTGCGAATGTGGACAGACATGCTGTTGTAAATGCTGTGATACGTTCGTGAATAATATTCGTTCTCTGTAATTTGGATTTTGCAGGTGAATTATTATTTTTGACGATGGGTAAGCAATTTTAATTTTCTTTATTATAGATAATGAATTACTGTCACATCAAGACAATTCAGCTGCAAAACGATGAGACCTCGCTGTGATACTAATCTTCTCCTTTACGTTGTGAGTCCCATCAAGACACAGGCGATCACCTCCACATCTTCATGTTCTTTGTAGTTCTTAATAATTTTTGTCTTTATGTTATTTCTCCTAAATCCTCTTCCGCCATCCATTAAACTCAAGCTCACTAAGTATGTTAAATGTTGTTTTTCTCTTTCTTCGTGCTTTCATATCTGTCCTGTGAGTATCAAATTTTCCAAACCCTCTTTCCTCATTATGTGCCCTGGAAATTTCAATTATCTGTTACTGATGTAAATTATAAGTTTCCTTTTTGTTTCTATTTCCTCTAAAACATTGTCGTTACTCACATATTCGGTCCCTGGTATCCTCAGCATCCTTCTGTAGAAATTTCATGTCTCTTCCTGATGTTAAGTATAAGTTTCCTTTTTGTTTCCATTTTCTCTAGAACTTCGTCATTGCTCACATATTCGGTCTGTGGTTTCCTCAGCAACCGTTTGTAGTGACACATTTCTGTTGCTACAAGTTTTTCTTCGTCTTTGAGGAGATTATCCAACATTGACAGGAGGACAAATATAGCATAACAGTTTGGTACTATTCCCCATGTTTCTATCGAAGTTTTTCTTTATCTTAGTACTCTGCTTAGATTTAGGAAGGCCCCTTTAGCTATCTCGACGCGCCTTCGGATTTTAGTGTCGCACTTTTCCGTCGAATTACGTGTTCATACTATTGGGAAAGGTATGAATCCTCGTCTTATCCCTTCACCTATGGGTAAATAGCAGAACAGACCGGGTTCTATAGCCTTGGATGGCAACTGGTTTACGGCAAAAAGAAATGGCAAACTACTGCTGGAAAAAATCTGCCTCGTCAGTCATGTATCGAAAAATACATGATCGACTAAGTCGTGTATCACGCATGGCACATTACTGACTAAAATTCACTTACGTGTTAATACCCTTTGGAAAGGTATAAATCCTTTTCTTCTTCCCCTCCAGATATGGGTAAATAGCAGGACAGACCGCATTCTAAAGCCTTGGATGGCAACTGGTCTACCGCAGAAAAAAATGGCAAACTACTGCGGGAAAATATCTGCATCGTCAGTCATGTATCGAAAAATACTTGATCCCCTAGTCGTGTATCACGCATAGCACATAATTAACTGAAATCAGGTGAGAAGACATAACATACACATCTTTCTATTTTTCTATATATGCTGAAATAATTGTCTATAAGTCTGCAGACTGTTGCCATTATAGGTTCTTGATTATTCTAATAGCCTTCGCAAATATGTCAGGGTGGCTTAGCAGTTCTTTGTGGTGTACTTTGTCGAATGCCTTTGTGTAATCTATGAAAAACAGGAACACGACCTTCTGCATTTGTATTTCTCTTTCTGATAACATTCTGAGCATATATAATAGTGTTCTTTGTTCCAGTGTCTTTGACGAGCCAGCACTGTTCCTACTACAACCTTCCTGTTTGTTTTTCTTTTGCTCTGTCTGTCGATAAAAAAAAATTAAATATCACAATTTTTATTATAATGATATTGAGAATACGGTGAAAAGAGCGTGTAAGCAACAATCTTGAGATAAAAAGAAGCAAAAAGAACATTCAGAAAGACATGGGCGAATGAGGAAAGAAGTCTTGGAGAATATAACACTCAAAGGATATATAGAAAGCGAAACAAACAAGGGAAGGCAGCGAGTCTATCTACTTGACGAGCTTTTGTGAAGTTGGAGAATTAGCAAAGGGACCATTGTTTATTATAGCTACAAACAAAAGGAAGTTGTGGAGAGGCAGAATCATCCATGCTCTGAAGGGACATTGTATATAGAAGAAGCTTCCTATTCGTCTTTTTGTATTTCATTTATTGTCTCTGATTTTCTTTTTTCTCCACCCACTATTGATTATTTTCCCTTTCCTTTTTCTTTTATTCTACAGAACGAGGCCAAAAAAATGGAGGCACCCACAAAGTCAATTTTCGTATTTTTAACCAGACAAGTGAGTAATATAATTCGTTTATTAATACAGGTGTATGTATGTATATTATATAAGTCAAAAATGATTTAGTATATTTTGGGCAACGTTTTGCTTTAATAACAACCTTAATTCTTCGTGGCATTCAATAGACTAAATTCTTTAGTAAGTCAACTTTCTTGCCAGATTTTTCCAGCATTTTTTCTCTGAACTACGTGGATTGGCGCTACACAATCATAAGCAAAGAGTTGTACTAGATAACAGAAAATACATCATTTAAGAACTTTCAATAGCGGCAACACCTAAAATGGATAGCACATGTAACTGAAAATAATAATAATAATAATAATAATAATAATAATAATAATAATAATAATAATAATCAAAATTTGATGACGAACACCTTTGCTATATGAAGGTGTTAGGAGAATTCACCATGCATCTACCACAAGTATTGTCCAAGTAACAACAACTATAAAATAAATTACTTACATTATTCGGACTCTTATTCCCATCTTCATTGTCACATTCACAACGTTTCGGCCGTTGTACGCTCCGGCCTTTTTCAGGTAATTAAAATTTCGAACCGAACTCTTTATTTCGCCCGCCCAGGTTATGTCACTAAGCTAATCTGCGTCCTGGGTAAGACGTTAAACTACGTCTGCGTCCTGGGTAAGACGTTAAACAACATCTGCGTCCTGGGTAAGACGTTAAACAACATCTGCGTCCTGGGTAAGACGTTAAACTACGTCCGACAGCAAGGCCTCTAATCAGGAGGTTTTGAGGAGCGTGGAACCACCTTTTAATTGCTGGTGTTCCCAGGTCCACTCTGACCCAGGGTGGGAGAACCTGTCAGGGTCCCAGCTATGGGCAAATAGTCACCTCCTCCAAAAAAAGGGGTTAAAACTCCATGAATATATAAAAATAGATTTTAATATCAAGCAATAATTTTTGGGAAAATATTTTACCAGTAATATAGTTTTGGTATTTTTCCCGAAAATGTATTATTGGTAATTTTTTTTTAAAATTATTACGAGCAATACATTTTTGAAAAAAGTATTACCAGCAATACATTTGTCGGAATTGAAATAATTCATTTAGGTTGATATGCCATAAACAAAACAAACCAAACCTTTATTTCGTCCAGCGGGGTATATTGCTCTAGTTCTACGTGTCATGCTTCTTCTGGATGTCGCAGTTATTTCCCTTTATGTGAATTTTCCAGGCTTTTTGGTTCATTACTGCTGTAGCCTGGTATTGAACTCTTTGGGTCTAGTCACTGGATCAAACCAACACCTTTATCCACTGGTCCATGCTTCCTTGAGCGTAAAAGTTGTGAATATGGCAATGATGATAAGGATAATAGTCCGAATAATGTAAATAATGTAAATAAAATAAATATTCTTATATAGATTATTCCTTTCAACAAGGGCCGACATATGCAGAATACTAATATTACTAATAATGTGATTAGTACGACTGCAAATATAATGTCTACTGCTACTATAGCGTGGATTCCAACTGCAGCAGGCTAAAAAATGTTTTTTTTTTTTTTGTAATCATGGCGGTTAAATTTATCGACTGTTTCCCTCTTGAATATCAATGTGACCCAATTCCTTCTCCCTTGCTCTGTACTTTGTCTGACACCTTTCTGGGTCAGCAACCTATTTTCTTTTCAGCCGTCATTCTTCAATTTTCCCAGGATGTTTGACGACTTCCGGTCTTGTTTCTCGGCTGACACACAAAACATGGGGGGGGGGAGGAACATTTTTCAGGTACTTTCCTAACCCACGCTAATATAAACGCATATATATTTAATGGATTCTCCCATCGGTTTCGACGTACCAGGATCTGACAACCAATTGATTCAGTTATGAAATCTTGTGTGATAATCTTAAGTAAACCACCAGAAAACCCACACAAGTGATTTGATTAAAGTGATGAGGGCTTTTCGGAACTATTGATACACTCAGTCGGTGCAAATAAATGCCACAGACGAAGCAGGCAATAGACCTCAATATATATATATGTGTGTGTGTGCGCGTGTGTGTGTGTGTGTGTGTATTAGGCATCTCTGCTGAATTTTCAATACCTAAGGTTTAAAATGATTTTTTTTTAAATGAAAAAAAGCATTCTTGAAGCTTTCACTTTAGCTTTAATTGAAAGCTAAAGGATAAAATTTACTATTTCCTGTCAGCTAAATACTCTCGTATATACAAATACAAATTATATTGACTGGATTCTCAACTTTTTGGTCACTTTCACAAAATCGGTCATTTTTGACACATTTGTAAACAAAAGATAATTCACGGTTTTAAATATCTTCCAGAAATAAAATATACTTTTCTGAAACGTCATTTGAGAAATATTTACTGATTTGAAGTATAATTAATCTAATTAAAAAAAAAAAAATGATTTAGTTTAAATTTAAAGAGAATTTAATAAAATGAGGGGTGAGCGCTTTTTTTTATATAATCTTTAAGTACTCAGTAATCTTAAAAATTTTAGAAAATATTCTCTGTAATCTAATTTTAGGAATTTTGAGTTTAAATTTACTATAGTCATCACTCTTATTTTCTGATTATGTCGTTTATGGTCGACCATACTTTCAAACAGGAGCTATCTAATATTTATATACATAAGAAAATTTAAAAAAAATATGAAATAATAATGGGGGTAAACGACTTTTATTGAGCTTTTTAATTTTTGATTCAATTGTGAATAAGTTCTGAAAGTTTAATTAAAATCAAACAATTATTTGATTTTTGCAAGAATTTTTATATCAAAATATATTTTTCACCGGAAAATGAGCAATAGCACTAATCGGAAATATTACATCTCGACCGCTGACATAAAAAGAAAGAGATTTTTTATCAAAATTTTGAACGTGCTAGAAAGAATTAAAAAATTTAATAAAACAGCAATACAATAATTTCGTATTTCCTCTTAATAATAACATAAACATTTTAATAAAACCTTGTTTTTATTAAGTTTGGGACCTTTTTCATCATGCTATACTGTCTTTCAGCAAGCAAGTCGAGGTACCTAATATATATATATAAATTAAAGTAGAAAAGTGAAAAAAATGTTGGTTAGAGGTTAGATGTGGGTATGTAATTCATGCTTGTCTAGATGAGCCATTTTGTATATGTCACCATTGCTTTCATTTATATGAAATATTTATGTTTATATATATATATATATATATATATATATATATCGAATGAAAAATATAAAATGGTGACAATTTACCCATCGCACCCTATATATAGTTTATATATGGTGCATATATAGTGTATATAGTGCATATATATATATATATATATATATATATATATATATATATATATATATATATATATATATATATAGTGCATATATCTGCCTTTATCATGGTGGTATTTTACAAGATATTCGTTTTTAGTTTTCAAATTTTAATTATCGTTATATAAATTAGTCTTCGTGCCTGCATTTTAATAAAAGTTCTGATCCTTTAATTAGTAATTTGTGCTGACCTTGGTTAGGTGATTATTGGTAGTTTTCTCCTCCAGACAGAGTTTACAGTTTTGTTGTAAGCTGATGCTGTTTTCCTTGCTGTCCATGATAATTTTTGGTGTGATTTGGTTCTTCATTTACCATATATGTTTAGAAAGCAAAATTTTGACCCCACACTTACCGATGCGGGAACTGCAAAGCTTATAGAAATTCTAGTGGTGTCTCTATAGGTATGCTTTTTTCCCCCCAAAATAATATTTTTAAACTGCTATCGATTAAGCGAACCAAATTATAAATCCAAATTACATAACCTTATCCTCGATCAGACAGAAAGTGTCACCGAGATATTAGAAATAACAGTTGGGTCATTTAATATAATCAAGTCTTGCTTGTAAATAATATATTGGCCATGTATATCTACTCACGGATTTGCTATTTTTCTATAAACTTTAAATATAAAAGTGGACGTAGAAGTCAACACCAACTGGTGAGAGGCTGTTTCATGCTTAAACGCAATCTTGCGATTGAGTTTAAGCATAGCACAGATTGTCGCCGCTGAGTGCTGACCTTAATGTTCACTTTTATATTTACATGTCAGTGTTATTTTCATTTTTGCATCATTTAGACGACAGTTTATCCATCGCACCCTCTATATGATATTTTTCGATGCTCTGTGTTCTTTCTTGTGTTGTTGATCGAGTTTCTTATCTACCTAACGATTTTAAATCATCATAATTTGTACCTGATAGTTGAGCACTTCCGGAGGCGTTGTACAAAGGAAAAGCCACCGACCATAAAAATGCTTAAACCAATTTTAGGTACGAAGTTCAGATCAAATTGTTTCTGTTCTTTTCATGAGGTAACAAGATCCAGTACCTTTGAAACCCAGTTTAATAACGCACAAGTATTGCCCGGATTTCAAGATGTTACCTATCATTATTGCATCTGCAGAAAAAGCATCACAAAGGTTTCTGAGGACATATATAATAAAGTTAAAAATATAAAGAAGTCACAGATAGTCTTTAGATGTGTACATGAATAAACTTTGAAGCAAAGGTCTGTAAAAAACGAAAATACTCTTGATACACCCTATAGTAATAATAATAATGGATTCTCCCGTCGGTTTCGACGTATGAGGATCTGAAAACTTAATTGATTCAGTTATGAAATTTTGTGCAATAATCTTAAGTGGCACTTAAAACCCGTTCGTGGTTTACAAAGAAGGCTGCATATGGAGCGAGAGTGAGGATTGTGGGATGAGATTACTGTTAGATTGGCTGACCTTTTAGATCTTGCTCTCGCTTCTTGAAGACGATTCAGGCAAGCTGATCGAAAACTACTGAGTTCACTAAAACGCGTTGATCTCAATTCTACTCGCTTCAAGGCTAACCGATCGAGGGTGTTTTGCGTTATATTGACAGCTCACAATAATAAAAATACTAATAATAATGGAATCAAATATAGTCATTTGCAGATATTTGTGATACACCCTATAATACCCTATAATAATAATCAATTATAATTGTGCTTATTCCTCCCTTCGTTAGTTAGTTAGGTCTTTAGTTTTCACGACCGTTATGCCCTGTCAGTACCGCCTAAATAATGAAGTATTCGATCTTGACATTGTGCAAAACGCGGAACTGATATATCAGAGATGGTTCTAGGACAGTTGCATTCCTGCACATTTGCGTGCCAAGACAAATATCAGTTCACTATTATAGAGGCTACTTGCTTTCAGTGAGAAAAGGAAAGAAAATTTTCAGTGAAATGGAAAAAATTGTCACTTTCAAATCTTTTCATTTGTACACTCTTACGTATAAATAAATTTATTAATAAAAATGTTTGCAAGACAGGTTTTCGCCTAATAATAATAATAATAATAATAATAAGAAGAAGAATGGAATCCTCTAGAATCGGTTCTCTGTGTAACAGACTCATGAGAGGATGGTTCTACGATCACTAGAATCTTAAAATCTTCAAGTTTGACGTCCATAGCTATCAATCCTACATATCCTCATAATCTGCACTCTTACCTTCTCCCACTCCTCTTATGTTCATAAAACGACCTTATTCACTAAACGTCTATCTTGAGTGGCTTTTCGGACTTATTTGGTGTGAACGACAATATTAAAAAAAAAAAAAATTAATCGTTAGATGTGTACATGAAATAAGCTTTGAAATAAAGCTATGTAAAAAAAAAACCAAAAAACGAAAATACATTTGATACACCCTAATATATAATAACAGTATTAAAAATGTGTTCAGGAAATTAGCGTTGGGGTCTGTAAAATTCAAACATACATTTGATATACTCTAATATATATTAATAATATTGTGGTGTCATAGATTGTCTGTAAATGTGTACAGGAACTAGGTTTTGGTGTAAAGGTCTGTAAAAAAAAAAAACGAAAATATTTTGATCTTTCTAGCCCTTCATCTTAGAATTCAAATTCTACATCGGTTATGGTGCAGGAAAATTCCTCACCCCACCCATTCCGCTAAAATTAGTATCTTGATGTTCATTATTGTACTGACTTTCAGATATAGGTCAGACCAAGAACATTTCTAGCATTTCCTTCTACATATTTTCGTTTCAAGCGAGTTTCGCATCCTGCAAGAGATATGTTTTGGACAAGATTTTATGGCACACAGAATTGTTATTACAAAACGAGGACATTCCCACTGAGTTTCAGATTTCATTTTAGTTAAATTCTACGCATGTTTCATAGATCCTCTGAATTGAAAGTATAATCCTGAATTTTACAGTCAATAGAAACTAATACTTCGTTTTACGCAAATAGCTGCACGCATTTAAATAAGTTTATTGATATTGTGTTCTGAAAGGACGTGTGTCGGCAGGTGAAAAGATTTTTCTCCCACCTGTTGGCAGATGTTACTAATTACCCGTTTTTACTCACGGACAAAAACAAGAATCAATAAGTGTCCCACTTTAACATCCAAAAATCGTACAGAATTTTTCAAACATCTTCAAAAACGTGATCTGTCTGTGGAAATATATTAATACGCTCTTGCGTGTGTTATAAAAACGCGTCCGATGTTCTTGAAACTTGACTGTTAAAACCCTGAAAAATACACTAGGGTGCAATATAGTAATGTATTCAGTTTTTAAATCTGTTTATTAAAAATCTCAAAATTTTCTTTTAAAAGTAAAAAAATACTCTATGGGGCACTTATAATTCTCTCGTGGGAAACGTAAAATAAAAGCAGCATTTCAATCTATGTTATGACACAGTAAACAGTAACACAATAACTTATTATAACTGAGTTGACGAATAGAGCAGTTTCTGGTTTAATTTAATAATAATAATAATAATAATAATAATAATAATAATAATAATAATAATAATAAGAGTGGGCCAATATCTGCACTAGAAAACATGCAACTTCTACGGGAAGGAAACTGAAAGAAACTGGTATGAACACCACCCAGACCCGGTTACGGAGATAGGACCTGTTACAATTCTATGGGACTACACAATACACACTGGCAGAACAATCAAAGCCAACCGCCCAGATATTGTTATTAAAGACCACAAACAAAAACGGTGCCTCCTTATTGATATGGCAGTCCCTGCTGACTGCAATGTATCTTTGAAGATATTCGAAAGGCTGTCAAGATACAAGTACCTTGAAAGAGAAATCACAAAAATGTGGCATATGGGAACATCAACAATCCATGTTGTAGTTGGATCCCTAGGACTGGTTGGAAAAGATTGCAGTAGACTAATTGAAGAGATTCCTGGAAGTCCATGCCTCAAGGAGATACAAAAAATTGTTCTGACAAATACAGCCCACACTTTACGAAGGGCTTTATCTATGTAATTTTTTTTTGTCAGTTTACAGTGTCATGATGCCATTTCTAACCTTAGGTCCCTGGGCAGGACCCGGAAAGAAATGTGTAAACGCCAGAAATCAAAGGAAATAAATAATAATGTGAATGCTGCTTTCATGCTCACTCTGATAATAGTGATCCAATTTTTGCATGTTTGTGTGCTAGAAAAAAAACAGAAAAGAAAATAGCATCAACATTGTAAAAGGAAAAGTATGAAAACATGGACACTTACTAAATTAAATAGATACATATTACAGCATATCTATTTTGTAAAAGAACAAAACAAAACCTTAACTTAATCATATATTTTGGATAGGTAAGATGTTTTTAACGAGATAAAGGTTCAGTAAAACCTCGATTTAACTTCCCTTCATTTAAAAATGAGCTATGGAATTATTTGAGGATCGGTTAACAAAGTAACTTTTTATTTTTACTGAAAGGAATTAGATAAATGCTAAAATTGAGTATTCTTTTTAGCTAATGAGGGATATTCTTTTTGTATTGAAATCTAAAATGAAGTAATTAAAATAACATAATCGAAGATAGTGAAAAAATGTGAAAAAAATATGTAATACTAATTAATTTATTCAAATTCTAACTCCGTACCATTACTACTTCCACACCCACATGTATAATTTGTGGGACATTTAAGAGGATCGCGCGGTACACTACTGTTGAGAATCACTGCCTTAACGTAATCCTCTACCTCAAGTGGCTCCCGGGCCTTGTCCAGGGTGAAATTTACTGTAACCACCCCCCGCAAAAAAGAAACAAGTGTAATTTTCTATCATTCAAACCGAAAATTAGGATTCGTTTTCTTGTGAAAGAAGAAAAGGAAATATGACAGTTGTTATTTCTGATTGCCAAAGAGTTTGAAATGGGAAGATAAAAAAAACGAGAAGACGAAAAACAAAAAAATATCTATAACTGCTGAATATCGAAAAAATCGGCACATTGAAAAAAAAACAACAACAATTTTTGCCTAGTGGATATCAATGCTATAAACCTGGTTTGGTTTGGTTTATTTTGTTTTACAGCATATCAACACATCAATGGGTTATTTAATACTGACAAGATTTTTACAATAGATTTGTATGAATAGAATATGTATTCTTTGTAAGTAAATCAGTTTGAAAGTCAGAGTTTTGGATTATTTTGTTTCACGGCATATCAACACATCAATGGGTTATTTAATGCCGACATGATTTTTACAATAGATTTGGATGAATAGAATATGTATTCTTTGTAAGAAATCAGTTTGTAAATCAGGTTTCATTGAGGATTTTTCATTTGAGGAAAGCAGTGCCTAACATACTTAATGGTCTTGAAGAAATGGATGTTAGAAGAGGGTTTGCGAGAAATAGACAAAAGATTACATTTATTAAGAGAAGCAAGGGACTGGAAGGTGTGGAGGGCCATGAACGCCTACATCCTGAATGGACACGGTACATAAAGAAAAAGGATACCCCTTTTCTTCTTTGTGACCCATTTTTGGTGTCAAAAATATTTCAGGCTCACATAAATACAAATAGAAATTCCATGTCATAGAAAATACAGTTTATTTAGAAAAGTTGAAAGTAGTGGAAAATATAAATCTCTATCTATAAAAGGCAGGATGTGTGTGTGTGTGCGTAATGAATGCACGGCCGCAATTTTCGACGGATTTGCACCAAAATTTACATGCACATGCTCCAAGTTAGTGTGAAGGCCAAGACCGACTTTGCATTTCCTAACTCCCATCGATAGTGGAAATAATCGATTTTTCATGCTTCTACGGCAGTTTTCATGTAGTTTGCGGCCATTTTCTACTGGCCAGAGTGAGAGTCTATTGCTGGCTGCCACGAATAGGCAGAAAGATTCTATTGGCCAGCGTGAGAGCCAACAGCTGACTGACACGAAGGTTAACTAGCATGCTAGCATGCAAAAAAAAAATCGATAGCTGCATTCGTCACAAGTAGGAAAAATTTAAATCTGCATGGCACTTTACTCCAATTGGCTCATTCGCTTGCTTAAACTCAACGTTGATTCTGATTCCGCAGAACTGGGTTGGGTGTGAAAAAGTATTTGTTGTTAACATTTTTTCATTCGGTTTTTCCAGTTACGAGTCCTTTTTTTTTCTGATCGTTTTGTGTTCATTTTGTTTCGTTCTTTTTTTTTAACAGATTTAATGTTTAGTATAGAGCTTAGAAAAAATTCGCAGTGTGAGGCAAGAAGTAAGGAATGTAGCAACATCAGCACGGCAAAGGGCACTCCTTTAAAGGCAAGGAAGGGCAAAAATATTTTAAGTTAAGTGATAGCGATTGCTGTATGAGTCGTACGATTTTTGAATCAGGCAACGCCGTGCCATGCTGCTAGTCCTGACTAAAACAATTGAAGGAAGAATATTTAAATTCGATTTTAACTATATTAGTCGATGAAATTTTAAAAAGATATTGCCTGTCAATAAAAATCATTAAATAAATTATAACTAATGGGACAAATGTGTATTAACAATGATGATACGCAACAAAAAAAGTAAGATAACATTTTTGTTAATTCTGTCATATTGTATTTCACATCAAATGCTGCTTCCAATTAAATTCATAATATATTAAATGATCACGAAGTCTTTCTAACAACGCTCAATAAAACAAAACAAAAATAATGTTTCAAATGAATTTGAAAATATAATCTTATAGATAAAGTACAGTGTTTGTATATGTGTTTGTGCGAGCGTGTATGTTAAAGCAGCTCCTCCGCTTTCACCGCTTTAAATGATTCATAGCTCATTCAAAAGACCTTGAAATGTTAGGCGCAGGGAATGATTTTCGTTGAGCTTAGATTCAGGGTTGCCAGATTATGCGAGGTTAAAAATATATATATTAATATACTATACTAGCCATTATCGTTGCTTTCATGGTCCAAGGAGAGTAACGCTTATTTTTCTTTTGTATCCAAAATTGCAACTAGCTTAAAATTTTAAGTTAGTTCCTGTGGAGGACTCTTGGTTTGGTCATCATCACAATAGCTTAAGAGGAGTAGATGCGATAGGCATTAATAAACTACAGAAGAACTCAAAATTGATCGCTGCATTTAAATATTGAATTAATGTTTAAGCTTACCTTTTAAAAGTTCAAAGATAATTCTGCTTTCACTTACTTTAAAGACGATTTGATGTACGTAGGACTTTACTTTTTATTTCATGGGTGACAGAACAGGGGACAATTTATAAGATAAAACTAATATAGTGTAAAGATGGGAAACTAGAAATTAGATTTAGTTATACATTCAACATTTGAAGAGTTAGAGAAACATAATAGCTAATTAAGTAAAACCAATATTATGGAATCTATATGAATAAATGCAAAAGTGGAGCTCAATTCTTCCACGAATTCTGAGATTAAAAAGCCACAGCTCTATTTTATAGTATATAAAAATAGTTCTGTTTAGGAATATCGTCTTATATAGTGCAAAAAGATCTTTGAAATTTGCATTTTACTTGGCTTTCAACAAGTTAGCATCTATTTGTAAAACTTTCCTTAACTATAACAAGCCAGTTTATGAATGGAATGTTCATTTACAATTTTTGTTTCAAAGATTTCTAGTAGTAAATATATCTTAGTTTGCTAAGCGACATCGAGCGGGCGAAACCTGCTGGTTTATTATAAAAAGAAAACATCGTAAGTTTTAATTATATAATTTCTGAGTCATTTGTCTTTTAAAAAAAAGGAAAGTTGCTTGTGTTTTTATAATTTTACGCCATTGAAAAAAAAAAAAAATTAAAGCTCACCTATTTTTCTTGGGACAGTTGCAGAGATGTTTTACAAAATTTCTCAGGCCCAACTGTGGGCCCACGCGCCAACGTTGAGAATCACTTCTAGACACGACATAGATTCATTACAGTCGCAATAAATTCCAGTAGAATTGATTAAAAAGCAAATATTTTAATGCTTTTGCATCTCTTCAAATATTCATCTCGTATATTGAAGGTGAGTTATTAATACGTCTAAAGTACATGATAATTTTGCAGTTACTCTACATTTTATACGCAATACACATAAAAAATCTGGTACCCCCACCCATCTGGGGTAAGGAATGATTTCTTAATGTTAACGCCTCTAAAACAAAACTGTTAATCATGTGAAAAAGACCTTTCATAGCTGATGCTAAACTCTGAGAGAATGACGCGTTGCACCTTTTTGGGTGAACTTTCTCTGCTAACATGACGTAGAAAGATTATATTGAATCAATTACTGGTTTCGCTACAAGGAAATTTGGTTCAGTGTATTGTGTTAGTCAATTTTTCTCTCCAGGATGTATGTTACATATTTATAAATCTACTATTCGTTTTTGCTTTGAATACTGCCGCCAAATCTAGTCTGGTGCTCCTGCTATATATTCAGAGATTCTTCATAAAATCCCAAAGAAAAATCTGCAATGTTATTGGACCTGACCTGACATCCAGGCTTCAGTCACTTTCCTACCGCCGAACCATAGCTTCTATGTGCCTTTTCTATAAATACTTTCATGGTAATTGATCTGATAAACTTTGCTCTATGTTACCTAGACAATCAGTTAAGTGCCATCCATGTTACAAACTTGGTTGATCCTGTCTTATTCGATCCATGACTGACTAGGCAGAATATTTTCCCGCTCTAGGTTGTCATTTCTTTCTGCTGTAGTCTGGTTGCCAACCAAGGCTATAGAAGCCAATCTGTCCTGCTATTCAACCCATCGTTGGGTAATTGCGCGTAAGTGAATCTTCAAAATTCGAATGGAATTCAAACTTAGCTCTCGGATTTCTGCACAAAATTATTTGTTTATTTGTTTACCACTCACGTTTAAAGCCGAAACATTGACCCCAATCAACATTACTCTTGTTTTTTCTTTGGCTGATGACAATGAACTCGATGTAATTTCAATCAAAGTATCGAAAGTACTCATCGACTGCTTTTCGCTTACAAACAAGGCCTTTCGACAAAAACCATTAGCATAAATAAAACGAAAGCCTATTCTGAAAACGATTAGTGTGGGAGGGGCTAAACGAAAAGCAACCTGCTTACAGATTCCTTAGCAACCTGAAGTATGTAAAATAATTCACCTAATTAAGAATAATCTGTATATAATGGCAGAATCAACTGAATTTCCAATTCAATCGAACCCATTGGGATGCTTTACCGTCGCCTTTAACAATTATATGGATTAGAATGATAGACCCCATATCGGACCTATATTAATCATCTCGAGGTAAATACTGTGTTCATCAGATCAGTAGATACGTCTTGCAGGACGAAATTCCTAATTAAGATCAGTCAGGAGTACGAAAACATGTTTAATGCTTTACAACCTAAATGACCTTTGGTTATATTATCAAAATGAGTAATGTCAGAATCGGTAAACGTTTTATATACAGCCAGCTTCTTTATACAGCCATCTTCTTATGCAGCCACCTACCTTATACAGCCAACTTCTTTATATAGCCACCTTCTTTAAACAGCCAGCTCCTTTATATAGCCACCTTCTTTATA
This sequence comes from Acanthosepion pharaonis, assembly GCA_903632075.3. Lineage (NCBI taxonomy): Eukaryota > Metazoa > Mollusca > Cephalopoda > Sepiida > Sepiidae > Acanthosepion > Acanthosepion pharaonis. The sequence continues at coordinate 384,047 of CAHIKZ030000527.1, read as the reverse complement.
CAGACAACTTCTTTATATAGCCAGCCTCTTTATACAGCCAGCTTCTTTATACAATCACTTTTTTTATATAGCCATCTTCTTATACAGCCACCTTCTTTATACATCCAACTTCTTTATATAGCCACCTTCTTTATACAACCAGCTTCTTTATACAGCCAGCTTCTTTATACATCCACATTCTTTATATAGCCAGCTTTTTATACAGCCACCTTCTTTATACAGCCACTTTTTTTATACAGCCATCTTCTTTATATAGTAAGCTTCTTATACACCCACCTTCCTTATACAGCCAACTTCTTTATATAACCACCTTCTTTATACAGCCAGCTTCTTATACAGCCATTTTCTTTATACAGCCAAATTCTTTATACAGCCACCTTCTTTATACAGCCAGCTTCTTATACAGCGACCTTCTTTATACAGCCAAATTCTTTATACAGCCACCTTCTTTATACAGCCATTTTTATACAGACAGCTTCTTATACAGCCACCTTCTTTATACTGCCAACTTCTTTATATAGCCACTTTCTTTATACAACCATTTTCTTTATACAGTCTGTTTTATACAGCCAGTTTCATCCTTGTGAAGGTAATGGGAGTAAATCCTCAAAATCAAGCTTAGAGACAATTCAAAATCTATCAATAAACCTCCGAGATCTCTTGAAATAATTGCAACGGATGAACCCTGGAGGAACGAATACCTTCCATCGGGGAGTTTTAAAATTTCACCACAGTCATTTCAGAGAATTAAAACTCAAGAATAAACCTATCGAATGTAAGGAGTGCAAGTAAATATTATGAGAATATGGTGGATAGATAACGACATGCTTTAGTATTCAAGAGGTTAAGATTAGAGTGTACGGGAAAATATCCACTTGGGAGCCCGTCCCACAATCTAGTGGTTCTTGGGTAAAAGCTCTCGGAGTGGAACTTCTATGTTTCCAAAAGAATACGTAAGAATTGAGGGCGACTCGAAACTGTAGACATAGCGATGTCTTGGCTATAAATATCTGAGCTGGTGACTATAAAGAAATGGATCCTTCCTATCTATCTATCTATCTATCTATCTTTATCTGTTCATATCTATGTATGTCTGTTCATATCTATCTATCTATCTATCTATCTATCTATCTATATCAATATTTTCATATCGCTCCACCTGAATGGGATCACACACACACACACACACACACACATATATATATATATATATATATGTGTATATGTACACACACAGACATATATCTGTAGTTAAAATAGATACAATTTGAAAATTTCAAAATAACTATAATAAAATAGAATAAGGTTTGAGAGAAGTAACAAAAATACAAAACTTATTAAGAGCTACAATAGACAGGAAGATGTGGATGGCCATTATCGCCTGCATCCTGAAGGGACAAGGCACATAAAAGAAGAAATAAGAAGGTTACATTTGCAAATAGGTCTCAGCGTTTTACTGTTTTACAGTCCCATTCTAATATTTTAGGTAATTCCTATCTATTTTGGTATACGTAAGGTTTAAAATGAGTTTTTAAAAATGAAAAACCTTTTTTGAGGCTTTCATTTGGACTTTAATTGAAAGCTAAAGGATTTAAAATTTACTATTTCCAGTAAGCAATATACTCTGTAGTGTATTTCACACGCAAACTATATTAATCGGAATTGATTTTTTTCAGTAAAATCGACAAAAATCAGCCATTTTTCATACACTAGTTAGATTAAAATAAGCTTTACAATATATGATTAGTAAATATAGTTTTACTTAATAACAATATTTCCTAAGAATTATCACATTAAAAATGAATTTTAAAAGATTTAAAAACCTTATAAATTATTCAATTTAATATTGTAAGAAAATGGAAACAAATCTTGTAAAAGTTCATTTTTCGTCGAAATTTTTTTTCTTCAGACAATATTGTATTTAATATATATTATTCTTAAAAGTAACTGAAAGTTTCTCTAATTAAATAATGTTTTAGTTTTATTTCATTTTTTTATATTTCGATTCTGAACAAATTTTCAGTAAGACCGGATCCGATTTTGCAAAAACAATTTGGTGATTTAAATTCTTAAAAAAAATCTGCTTTATTTAATATAGTCATTGAAATTATCACTTTGAATTTATCAGGTTTTCATAAAATTAAACAAGGGACTGAACACATGTAATATATATATATATATATATATATATATATATATATATATATACCAAGATTTTCTAATAAGAAAAATTTCAAAGTAATTTTTGCAAGAATTTCCAAATTAATTTTTCTGTCATCTCAAAATGAGGCTAAAATTCGTTATACTAAAAGTTAGTAGAACCGTTAACGCAAGAGAAACAAGTCCTTTAATTAAAATTTTGAATGTTCTAAAAAGGAGTTAAAAATCTGATTAAATAATCAAAAAATACTTTGATTCTTCCTCTTAATAATAACATAAAGATTTTGACAGTTTTCATTACGTTAGGAGCAGGTTTTACTCAAGGTAATATTCATTTTTTAGTGTTTTCGTGGAAGTAACTAATATTACTTTCTTTTTTCAGCTTTCGTTAAAAATCTCTTCCAGTTTCCGTCTTTAAATTCAACGTCTATCGCCATCTTCTGGTTTTCTGGATTCCATTCTTTTATTGTCCTTTCACCTCGCTAACGTCTTCCCATTCTCTTTCACTCCCAGTAATGCCTTGCGTCTTAGTGACATTATCGCCATCTTCTGTCTTCCTGAAACCTGTTCTTTTATTGTCCTTTCTACTCACTAAAGTCTTCTCATTCGCTTTCACACCCAGTCTTTGTGGTATGCCTGGGGTAAAACGATTACAAAAATCTAAATAATAATAACTCCCTGTCCCAGATATTTGGACTGAAAATCTATCTATATCTCAGTCTACTCATATCAAATGATATACTAAATTATGTAAGATATTGATTTTATAGCGATCGATTAATTATCGATTAATATTTTAATAATATATTTATGGATTATTTTTTATGAAGTATAGTTAATGAGGAGAAAATCTATTTTCGTTTTGCTCTAAATTTTCGAATTGAATAAAAGAAAGTTTTCGGCGAATTATTGTAAGAAATTTGACTTTTTCTCTTCAAGAGTTTTTTTTTCTCTGACAATTGAACTTATTGATGACTCTATAATAATAGCTTTATTTACCAAATAATGAAAGCCACATCACTTGAACAGTTTCCAAAGTAGCAACAGCGGAAACGTACCTAGAAGAGAAATCAATGATGCACAGAAGCTGTTAATTTTCGACATTACCAAAAGCAAACGTTTTAGAAGGCTGATGCTAACCTCCAGGGGAGTGGCTCATCAAGCCTTCACGAAATAACGTTTGCCGCTGATATGAAGTAGAAAGATGATATTGAATCTATTGCTAGGTCTGCAGCTAGGAAAGATTGGTTCACTCTGTCGATCTAGATAATTTTTCGCCAAAATCTATCTTACATATTTATAAGACTACCATTTTCGTCCATGATTTGAATATTCTTGTCATATCTGGTTTGGTACTCCTGTTATATATTTAGAGATTCTTGATAAAGTCCACAAAAGAATCTGCAATGTTATTGATCCTGATCTGGGATCTCGGTTTCAGTTACTTTCTGACCACCGTAATGTAGTTTCCCTGTGTCTTTTCTATAAATACTTTCATGGTAATTGTTCTGATAAACTTTCCTCGATGCTACCTAGATGGCAAGAATTTAAGCACAGAACTAAATTGACAACACGGTTTCATCAATATCATTGTTGAATTGCCTTGGTGTAAGTTCAATACTAACATCTTCTTTTCATGCAATTCCAACGATTGGCGAGGTGGTGGCTATCGGCGCTGATATTGAAATCGGTGTGAAGGGGTCAAATTCTGGCCGTTCACTTCGCACGAGTACCCTTAGAAAAGGCATGAATCCAAATATATAGGCAAAATAGCAGGGTAGATTGGGTTCTCTTGCGTCAGTCTCAGAGAAAAGGAAATGTCTAAACGTTTTTATTAATAGGGGCGATTCGGCAATCGCAAAGCTCAAGAGATACCCAGAGGTCCAACGTCCCTAATTATCCGTAAGGTTCTAAATTCACAGCTTTCATTTTCTTCTGGACTGACTAACATCTGATGAACTTTCCTCTATGGTACATAGGTTTTATGAATTTAACCGCAGTACTAGATTGGCGGAAAGGTCTCATCATTTAATGCTTGAAATGGCTAGATATAAATATAAGTTCTATGCTAACAGTTTCTTCTCTCGTACTTCCCACTTTCTTCAAAATATTCAAAGCAAGGACGAATTTTATAACACTTCATATCAAATCCCACTACGAGTGCTATTCATAATCTACCCAATGTCAATTTGGGCGGGTGGGTAACGATAGTTAATACTTTTGATCTTTTTAAAAATGGGCTGCCGCCATCGGCAAATATAGGTTGGTGGTAGAGTGAAGTAATGGATAATGTCGTATTTTCAACAAGTTAAAAGCATTATGAAATTAGTCACCCTCTTTTGTCGATACTTAGTTTCAAAAACCACAACAAAAGAACATCTTCAGGTTTTATTTATAGACATCAAATCAACATCAGCTATTCAGCTATCTGGGCAGTGTTATTATCAACGTAGCCATTATCATCATGGGCTGAGCGTTCTGAGCAACGATGAGTTCTTAGAGAGGTTGCAAACAAGTAGGAGGCTTATACTTCATATCAGGAAGAGGCAGCTGAAGTTAACTGTAACTAAATACTTCCTGCCGATAGTCGTGACATCGGCCGACTAAACCGTTTTCCCGCAATCTTTTGCGTTTTTTTGTATATGAGGATGGCTAGGCAGTCAGCTACAACACCTGACAAAGAGCGAATGAAACTTCTTATAGGGCCATCTACCACAATCTGGTAGACTGCGTTCCATAGCTACGTGAGCAGTTACTACCGTGATGACACGGCATTCCTTGGCAGAAATCTTTCGAAACTGGAGTCAGCAAGTCAGGGCGGAGAGTTCCCTCGATGAAATCACCGGCTACGTCCTAAGCCTTCAAGTTGGACTACATCGGCTGTGATTTAAACTGCAGAGGGATGGGTTCCGTCAGATTTATAGACTACGCAAGAATGAATTCCATCTCAGTTTTGAATCCAGATATGTGGAATGAACTGCGCAACAACCCTACGACCAAAGCCGATCATCGTATTAATGATGATGGTTTTTCTTTTTATGTGCCATGTCCTTTCAGGATGTAGGCGATCATGACTCTCCACCTCTCTCTATCCCTTGCAGCTCTCAACAACTTCCTTTCCTCTGCTACCTCCCCCAGACCACGTTCTGTCATCAACTTAATAAAGCCCGCCAGGTATATCACGCGTTGCTTTCCCTTGTCTCCCTTTCCATCTATTCGACCTGTGAGTATCAGATTCTCCAGGCTCTCTTTCCTCATTGTGTGTCCCATCAATTTCAACTGCCTCTTACTGATATGAAATATAAGTCTGCTCCTTGTTTGCAACCTCTCTAAGATTTCATCGTTGCTCAAACGTTCGGTCCATGAGGATAATGGTCACGTTGCTAATAACACTGCCCAGATAGCTGAATAGTTGATGTTGATTTTGTTCTTTTGTTGGGGTTTTTGAAATTAAGTATCGAGAAAAGATAGTGACTAATTTTATAATGCTTTTAACTTGTGGAAAATAAGCCATTATCTATTACTCCACTGTACCAACAACCTATATTTACCGAAGGAGGCAGCCCATTTTTGAGAGGATCAAAAATATTAACTATCGTTACAAAAAATAGTATTAATTTTAAAACGCTGTTACTCCTATTCTTAACATTGACTTTGGGTAGAGTATAAAGCCGCGTCAATAAAATCCGTAGATTGACGCATGGGTATTGCTTGAATTTTAAATATGTAATTAAGGTTCACTGTTGTATTAAGTGCATTGACAAAGAAGGAGAACATATTTTGAAAATGTATAACTTTTTTTTTCCATCTTCAGACTGCAGAAATAATTGCACACACACTCTCTCTCTCTCCCCCACACACACACACTCACGCACACAATCACACACACTTACACACACACAATGGCACACACACAATGACTCATTCACACATACAATGACGCACACTCGCACACACACACATATATATAATATTATATATAATATAATATATATATTATATATATAATATAATATATATAATATATATATTTATTATAATATTATATATATATAATATTATATAAAATATAATATATATATATATATATATATATATATATATATATATATATATATATATATATATATATATATTAAGCTATTGTTTTCTATCGAGCACTGATTTTTAAAAAGAAAAAATAATTACTAAGAACACCGGACTGTAAAACTTACTGTTCTTTCTTATTATTTCAATATATATATATATATATATATATATATATATATATATATATATATATATATATATATATATATATATATATATATGGTAAGATATATTTTACATACTAAGAACAATATTGGAGAATTTTTGTGACAAATTGGAAAAAGTTTACTTGTGACGCGTTTCGTCCTTCAGGTCTTCATCGGACTAAATTTGTTATGTTGGTAGGACTAAACATGCACAGAAGAAAGGCGTGCTGGGAATTTTAGAATTTTTTTTTTATCGAACCGAATTCATTCAGAGTCTTTTTCTTTTTTTCCCCATCACTTTTATAAACATCTACTCCACACGGTGATATTAAATGATCTGCCAAGAATGGTGACATATTGGAAGAGTCAGGTCGCAAAATGTCACCATTCCTGGCAGATATTATAATATCACAGTGTGGAATATTTAATTACAAAACTGATGGAACGAAAAAGAAACAACCTCTAAAGGAATTCGCCTAGATTAAAAAAAATCTAGAATTCCCAGCATCTGTCGTGTGCATGTGTAGTCCTACTAACATAACAAATTTAGTCCGATGAAGTCCTAAACTTTTTCCACTTTGTCATACAATTTTCGGATATATATATATATATATATATATATATATATATATATATATATATATAATTCAATATGTTCGTCTATATACGTATAGCGTAACTCAACTATTTTTTTGCAGAGATAGAAATCTGAAAATTTGCCCAGAAAAGAATTTAAAAACCGGATTAAAATTGTGGGTGTGGCTGTTTTGGTTTACGCTCAACTAATCACCTTGTGAATAGCATGGATTTATTGCTCCTTGCGAGCTGCCCTAAATAATGATATCTTGGAAAAAATCTCGTCACTTAAACACCATGATCACTGATGAAGAGCAGAAGACTATCTATCACGGGCTATACTTTCTTTCTTTCTTTCATTCTTTCTTTCTTATCTATCTCTCTCTCTCTCTCTATATATATATATATATATATATATATATATATATATAAATACTGTTCTCTCTCTCTCTCTATATATATATATATATACTTAAATACTGTTCTATTTTCCTTTTTTCTTTCTTTCTTTCTTTGTTAGTAAAATACGTTCTTCTTTCTATTTTCTTTCCATTTTTCCACCTTCCTAAGTGCTGTTCTTTCTTTATTTCCTTCTTTCTTAGTAAAATACTTTCTTCTATTTTCTTTCCATCTTTTTCTTCTTCCGATCTATCTATCTATCTATCTATCTATCTATCTATCTATCTATCTCATTCTGTTTATTGCTCTCTATCTATCTATCTATCTATCTATCTATCTATCTATCTATCTCATTTTGCATATTGCTATCTATCTATCTCATTCTGTTTATTGCTATCTATCTATATATCTATCTCATTCTGTTTATTGCTATGTATGTATGTATATCAAAGTGCTGTTCTTTCTTTTTTCTTTCTTTAATCCATTCTTTCTTTTTTGTCTTTCTTTCTGTCATTCGTTAATTTTTCTTTATGCACGCTGTTGTTCGTTCGTTCTTTATTCTGTCCTTCTTTTCTATCTATCTATCTATCTATCTATCTATCTATCTATCTATCTATCTATCTCTGTTTGTTCATATCTATCTATCTATCTATCTATCTATCTATCTATCTATCTATCTATCTCCGTTTGTTCATATCTATCTATCTATCTCTCTATCTATCTCCGTTTGTTCATATCTATCTATCTATCTATCTATCTATCTTAGTAGAGTGTAACTTCCTTCCTGCCTTCTTTTCATCATATCTATCAGTCTATCTATATCAGTCCTTTCTTGTCTATTACAATCTCTATATCTCCATCTATCTTTAGCTACCTTAGTATTCTTCTCATTTATCTGATATCTTCCTATCTCAGTCGTTTTTCTCTTTTCATATATATATATATATATATATATATATATATATATATATATATATATATATATATGAGTTATGAGCGTGCTAATCGATTATTTTTTGTTATCTATGACAATCTCTTTATATCCATTTATCAGTCTGCCATATCTACTCAAGCAGATCTATATATAGTCAGTCTTTCAATTATTAACGATTAACCTATATAGGTCGATAGTAATCGTAATTGTTTTGACTCTTGTTCAGAAAACGAGTTAGAACGGGAAATCTGATCGTCAAGTATTGAATGATTTGAAGATTTTGAGAAAGACAGGCAGATGGAACCAATGCGAGAAGATTCCAGACAGCAAGAATCGGAGATTGGAAAAGAGAGAGAGAGAGAGAGAGAGATAAGAAAAGAAACAAGAATTGAAAAGGATAAGTTGACATACAAAGAGAAACAATGACAGAGTAAGAAAAACAGGTAAGAAAAGTCAAAAAGAATGTTCGAGTAAAAAATAGCAAAAATATTATGGATGGGCGCCATCGGCAAGAGGAAACGTTTAGCGAGACACCTTGATTGGTTATTGCTAATAAAAAAGCAGTTCGATTCTCACAGGAGTCCATTGCCTGTAGCCTTATACCAAACTTATCTAATCTTAGTGAATAACAATAATATGGAATAAAGCTAATAATAAAATAATAATAGATGATTGTGTTAAAAAAGCAAGATTAATAAGATGGAATAAAACTAATGATAAGATAATAAAAGAGGGTTGAGATGAAAAGCAACAATAATGAAATAGAATATAATTAGAAATAAAACAGTAATAGAGGATTTTGATAAAAAGAAAAAATAATAAGATGGAATAAAACTAGAAATAAAACTGAGTGTTTTGATGAAAATCAACAATATTAAGATAAAATCGAGAGAACTGACTCCTGTCCTCTCTAAACTGTATAATAAATGCCTCGTTGCTTTCTGCGTTTCTGCCTGCTGGAAGTCATTGTCTGTTGTTCCAGTTTTTAAGAACACTGGTGATCCGTCCGAACCTTCCAACTATCGGCCTTCTACCTCATTTTGAGAAACTCTTGGAGGCTCTAATTAATGCTGAGTTGGGTTATCGTCTGTCATCGCTGGATCTTTTCTCAGAGAAATTAATACGGCTTTTGTTTCTCCAGGGTCAGCTGCTGATATACTGACGATATTATGCGGAAAATGTCTATCATGCACAAGATAAAAACGGTGAAGCTGATGCACTGTATATTTCGAAAGCCATTAACAAGCTCTGGCATTCAGGTCTTCTCTACAAGCTGAAAAGTTACGGTGTCTGCGGACACTTTTTTGAACTGATCCAGTCTTTTCTATCAAATCGTGAAATGAACGTTACCCTGAACGGCCACTCGTCTAGATCCTTTCTTACTGACGCGGGTGACCCCCAGGGCTCCATCCCTGGTCCTACACTATATTTAATTTCCATTAATGACCTTCTTGATGACATAAGACATCAACTTGTTATCTATGCTGATGACAACTACATACTCCAGCCTCATTAGTAAGGCTTGTTAGTCTGACAAGGGCAAAATAGCAGCTGGTGTCTAAAACGACATCAAGTCCATAGTTAACTGGAGCGAAAGATGACTTGTTAATTTTAACGCCTCAAAAACTAAACTTCCCTGCATTAATCATCTGAGAGACCCCTTGCTGCCTTCCATCAGCATAGATGATGCTATCCTACAGGAAACTGACTTGTGCATTCTCAGGCTCACGTTATCAGCTGACATGAAATTGAAAGACTATATTGAATCCATTACTGGATCAGCTGCTAAGAAAGTCCGTTCACAATGTCGGGTGAGATCATTTTTCTCTCCAGAATTTATCTGAAATATCTATAAGTCTATCATTCATTCATACTGTCTTAGAATATTGCTGTCACATATGGTCCAGTGCGCCTGCTATTTACCTTGAGCTCCTTGATAAGATCCAAATAAGAATCTGCAATATTGTTGATCTTGATCTGGCGGCTCAGGTTCACTGAGTAACATTTACAATAACGTAAGTGAAAATGATTGTAAAATAATTAATAAAAATAAAGGTTGTTAGTAATGGTGGCCACTGACATTCAAATTGTTCCTGATTTCCAAAACATTCTGTTGTAAAAATCACGTATTATATATACATATAAAAATTATGCTGAAAGCTCTGGAATGTCGTTTCGTCCTATTTTGGGACTGTGTCAGCAGTGCGCAACCACTTCCGAGAATCGAACCCAGACCGTTACTATAGGACGCAAACGTCATGACGTAAGAAACTAGATTGGAATAAACGGCCGTCCAGTGCTTTCTGCATACTGGTGAGATTCGTCTAGACTCGATGAATTACTTGATTTTGATTATTCAAATCCCCCTAATACTTTCTCTATATATACTTCCTTATTTGAACCGGCTTCGAATGCTTTCTAATGGATGGAGCAGCTTTGGAGATAAAAGATGTGACTCATGGGGGTACAGTCCGTTAGTATAAGTAGTCTTGGATGAGTCACACAACGGAATGTATGAAAAACAAGTGCTCTATCGAGTCTAGTCTGTTATCTCTTCGTCACCGAGAATCGGATCAGCAAAATATAAATGTCCATTAATTGGAGCTTGTAAACCAGAAGCTATAATTTAGAAAGCAGAAGTAACAGATATTAATAAATGAACAGAATGTACATTCAAATGTAAATGATATAATCGGAGGTCGTCATTTAAGTTAGCAAATCTTAGATACTCTACCAAACTAGTTAACCATGTGTGAAATTTAAAAGAAAAGAAAAGAAAAAAGAAAAAACCAACAGGGACCCGATTGTAAGGTGGAAACTTGTATAAAAGGCAAAACAACAACCACAACAATATATGCAACCTCTGCCAACAGGGAAAATTAGCAATTTCCGGATCCAATCAACATTTGCACCAGAAATCCGAAGGCTTGAGTCCTGCCTTACATATTAGAAAATTCCTCTTAAGCAAATATAAGGCTGGTTTGTTTTGGTTTGTTTTGTTTTAAAGCATATCAACCTCAATGGGTCATTAATGCCGACAACTTTTTTTTTTCCTGGTAATATTTTTGTTTTGTCAAAAATCCATTCTGATAATATTTTTTTCTCGAAAACGTATAGCTGGTAATATTATCTATTTTTTTTTTCAAAAACGTACAGCTGGCAACATTATTTTTTCAATAACGTATTATCAGAGGTCTTGCCGTTGGACGTAGTTTATCGTCGTACCCAGGACGTCGATGTAGTAGATAGTCATACCCAAGATGCGAATGTAATCTGAGTGTTAACTATTTGCCCATAGCTTGAACCCTAACAGGTGCTACCACCACGGGTCAGGGTGGATCTGGTAACACCAGCAATTAAGAGGTGATTCCATGCTCCTCAAAACCTCCTGATTAGAGGCCTTGCTGTTGGACGTAGTTTATCGTCATACCCAGGACAGAATATAATGCTGGATAAAAAAAAAGTAATAGAAAGTATTTCAATTACCCACACACCGATACATTTACATAACCTATAACATATCTTCTTCTTCTTCTTCTTCTTCTTCTTCTTCTTCTTCTCATCCTTCTCCCCCCTTTACATTACACCCAACGTCGTGTGTTTATCTATTTTTGAAAATAATAATAGAGCGTTCATTAGCTTTTTTTAAAAAAGTAAAGCGTTAAGAGGTCACTTGATAAAAATCGCCTGAGGAGACCGTAAGGTTGAAACCAAGGTAGCGGATTCAACTGACCTCCTGATTTTTAAAGTTATATATATATATATATATATATATATATATATATATATATATAAGTTCTGGCATACTGCTGAGCAACCACTATGAATATTTTCAAACGTGAAAATACACGCAATCTTCAATAAGTTGATAAATTTATTCAATGACACGGGCAATTTATATCTGCCCCCTCGGCTAGCTCAAGATGTTTCATTGAAGGGATCTGCTGGCGTATTCGTAACATGCAAACACCAAATTGGGGGGAAATTACTTGTACGGCTAAAGAACAAAATAATGTGCTCAGTGGAACGTGAAGAATTCGACAATGCCGGCTATATATATATATATATATATATATATATATATATATATATATATATATATGTAGCCGGCATTGTCGAAGACGGCAACGGAGCGTTACGCTAGAAGCAGAATGTCTTCGACAATGCCGGCTATATATATATATATATATATATATATGTATGGTCGGGGTCCCTGCTATTTACCTTGAGCTCCTTGATAAGATCCAGATATACATAGCCGGCATTGTAGAAGACATTCTGCTTCTAGCGTAACGCTCCATTGCCTTCTTCGACAATGCCGGCTACACACACACACACACACAGACACACACACACATATATATATATATATATATATATATATATATATATATATATATATATATATATACAGGCGTTGTCTAAAACATTCTGCTTCTAGCGTAATGCTACATTGCCGTGGTGGATTTCTTCACGTACCACTGAACACATATATATATATATATATATATATATATATATATATATATATATATATATATATATATATATATATATATACCGGTTCAAATAATGATGTATATATAGAGAAATTCTTAGGGGATTTCAATAATTATAATGAGTAATTCATCGAGACTAGACGAATCTTCACTAGTATGCAGAAAACGCTGGACGGCCGTTTATTCGAGTCTAGTTTATTACCACTTTGTCACCGAAACCTATTGGCTAAGTAGGTATGACGTTTGCGTCCTGTCCTAACCATCTGGGTTTGATTCTCGGAACTGGATGCGCACTCCTGGCAACTCCCAAAATAGGACGAAACGACCTTCAAGTGCTTTCAGCATAATTTCTATATGTATATATAATGAGTGATTTTTACAACAGAATGCTTTGGTAATCAGGAAAAATTTGAATTTCAGTGGCCAGTGTTACTAACAATCTTTATTTTAATTTGTTATTTTACAGTCATTTGCATTTACATTATTTCGATGTGATTATCTTCGTCTTTGTTTGTTGTTTCCCAAACATTTCGGCCGTAGAGAAATAGATGTATATTGAACAGAGTAAATTACTGGCGAATTCGAACTGAACGCCGTATTTCATCAATCAGCAGAAATTGTTTGTCCATCCACTGGGTATGGAGGGTTGAACCTAACCTAACTTTTCTACTCAGAATTGTCACACGGAATAAAAACCTGAAAGCGTTGGTTGATGAACGCGGTGACATTGTAATTGTGAGTTCAGTCCCTGGCCCGGGTAGTGTACTCAGTGATCAGCTCCAGGTACTCAGTGGAAACATAACGAGCCATAACGGAACAGTACGAAATTAGAACTAGAAAAAGTTATCCCTCGACACTGGCAGTGCAACGAAAACAATTTACCCCATAGATTAAATAAAGGCTTTCAGTTGGAAATTTCCTGTACGTTACCAGGATCGATGTACACCTGATGAAGACCGGAGGGTACAACAACCAAAACATAGAAGTAACAAAGATCAAGACCATAACCCACTTGTAAATAGGGTAAATAATAATGATGTCTCCTCATCCAGAAATTCAAACAATCATTATCTATCTCTTTATTTACATATATATATATATATATATATATATATATATATATATATATATATATATATATATATATAAAAAAAGACATTTTATGTTTATACATTCTTTTTATAGATACAAATATTTAAGTAAATGCTCTATTTTATAATATACTGTTTATTATAAAACAGAGCATTTACTTAAATATTTGTATCTATAAAAAAATGCATAAACATAAAATATCTTAAAATAATTGTCGGACTTCGTCCATTTCATAATATATATATATATATATATATATATATATATATTATTGAACAATAAAAATATTAAGAAATTAAAAAAAAGATCCCTTTAATGAAACATCTTGAGCTATCCGAGGGGGCAGATATAAATCTACAGACACAATGAGTTGTATATTAATATTCTTTTGTTTTTATTATTATTTCATTTAGATTCCTCGACTAGTTTCGGTCAAAATGGCCATCATCAGGAGAAGAAATATTTCTGCTTGCTGGTAGCAGTGAACTACAGAAATTAATGTCTTGATGGAGAAAATGAAATTTTGTCTGTAGTTTTCATTTGTTTTTTTCTTTTTTAACATGAATTTTGGTCAGTCCTTGTGTTGGTCAAACAGTCTCTTTTAAGTTGTTATTTGAGATAAGAGCTGGATGGATTCATGTTGCTCTGAATTCCCTTGGTCAGTTTGACAGTTTTATTGGTTCCTGGAAAGGAGATGTGTTTCTGTTAAGTGTGTGTGTGTGTGTGTTATTTGTTTCTTAGGGAGTGAGTGAGTATGATGTGTGTAAAGCGCGTATATTACTATGGTGTGTATTATCATTTGGCTCATTAGGGGTGAGTGAGTATGACGTGTGTAAGTGTGTATATTCGTGTGGGTGTGTGTATAAGTGTCTCAACACCTCCGTATATATATATATATATATATATATATATATATATATATATATATATATATATATATATATATACACGCTACATATATATTTACGGTTATTTTTGTGCGTATAACAATTGAGGGGTTGTTTGGAAAATAACGGTGACCCCCACCCGTTGCTAATTTGGTCCCGTTCACGCGTCCTGATATTGCAATCGAAAAGGATTCGTATATACAATACGCCATATATCTTCAAGAATGCTTTGTTCATCTTTAGAAATCTTTTAAACCTTAAAAATTGTAATAAAAAAAGAGGGTGGGGAACTATTCTTTTAATAATTCATTAGTCGTCGAAAGAGTTTTGTTTTTTAATTCACACTACAACCTTCATTTATATTATTTATGATAGCAATTAAAAGTTTATACAATTAAATAATTAGATACTTTTAATGCAATTTTTATGTTACGATTCAGAGCATATCTTGTGGAATTTGCTAATCGCTTGAGAAAAAAAAATTAAAAAGTCTGAAGAAACGTTGCTATTAGTAGGACGAAAAATAAGCAGACTGATTGAATCTACGGACTGTCAAGGATTACTCAGGCTTTCCAAAGTTTACACAAAAAATATTTTGCTTTGAGAACTTTTGTAGTAAACATAATCGTGATTGTAAATATGTAACATTTATGAGGATAATATAAGGATATCTTTCCTTAGATGTTTATAAACTGTACACTATTCAATTCTAAATATTAAAATACAAAATTGTACTTGGATTAAACGAACATTACTTACAATATAATACATACTACTTATAATACATCCCTTCTTGCCTTCAATTTTGACGGCCCCTGTACACTAGTTATCAAATAATGTATTATAAATAGTATAATGTATTATAATAACGTTATATATTATGTTAAATAATGTATTATATATTGACCAATTATCCATTTTATTATAGCATAAAAGACTTTAGATTTTGGTTAATAAAATTTTATCAGTTTATTGTTATGGCCAACCTTTACTTTCACTGTAGGTACAAATCGCTTCTCAGTTGCAGATCACCACGGTTGAAAAGGTTCTTTCTGGTCTGACACACTTGAGCATAAGATGGGCCAAGCATTGCTCTCCAAGATAAACTAAAAAAAAATATAATTAAAAAAAAGAGTGGTTGGGGAGAAAAAACGTAAATTAAAAAATATCTATCTGATGATATTTTGCTCTTAGTGGGACGAGAAATAAGCAGACTCTGAAATTCCAGATTGAATCTACGGACTGACAAGGATTACTCAGACTTTTCAAAGTTTACACAAAAAATATTGTGCTTTTTCGAACTTTTTCAGTAAACATAGTTTTGGTTGTAAATATGTAACACTTCTAAGGATAATATACGGATATCTTTCCTTAGGTGTTTATAAATTCCACACTGTTCAATTATTAAAGTTAAAAACGAACTATCTTTAATTACAAAATTGTACTTAAATTAAACAAAAATTACTTACAATGTAGAACATATTACTTATAATACACCATTCTTGCCCTCAATTTTGACGGCACGGGTACACTAGTTATCAAATAATTTACTAGGTTACTGTTTGTATGTATTAGGTTGGTGCAAAATTAATGACGTAATAATGTCGTTTTTTGACGTATTTTTTAACGTCAAAAAACGACATTATTACGTCATTATTTTTGCACCAACCTAATAATATAATATACTTATATTCGTAATAATATTATATACCTTAGAGACTATAGCAATATACACCCGGTTTCGAATCTCTCCGCAGTCATGGAGGTGATTTCTTGATAATAGCAGATTTAAGAGACGACGCTATCGAGCGGAACAGTCGAAAGAATTTCTAAGGGAAATGGAGAGCTGAAACCGCTTGAAGCCGTCGATGGCATTTTAAGCGCCGGTAGTTGAACTAGCACCATTTCACAAGTCATCGGAACACTGGGTATAAATAATGAATCAACCTATATACATACATATATATATATATATATATATATATATATATATATATATATATATATATATATATATATATATATATATATATATTGATGATGTGAGTTTGTGACACTGGGTTTCACGCTGTTTGCGATCGTCAGAGAAAATGATTAATTTTTAAATTTTGGATTTATATATGGTTGCGTATAGCGGTATTTTTATGGTAGTGAGAGGAAAAATTGTCGTCGGAACGCCACTCATACGCAAAAATATACATATACGCACGTTCACTCATTGATGTACGCAGAGATACATACACTCATGCTGACTCATTGGAGCTCACACAAACATAAACATATGAGAACAGTGTGGAACTTGGCATATATAGGTATATATATGTCGTTGTGTACATACATACGCATTTGATTGCTGTATTCAATGGTAGATTGTGTAGCGAATATCTTTCGTCTTTTTCGGTGTCAACGCGCATACTGTTCGTCTACTTTGTTCGCTGAATAATGTTTTCTCGCACACACGTATATAGGTATGATAGGGCCTTTGTAAGACTATGGTAGGTAAAATTGCTATTATTTTAAATTTTTTAATGCTATCTTGTTATTATTTTAAAGCTGGTTATTTGCTTGTTTTTGGCGATTGCGCATATGTCAATGGTAAAGAGAGAGAGAGAGAGAGAGAGAGAGAGGGAGAGGGAGAGAGAGAGAGAATCATGATCTAGACCCGTGTATCTCAACCTTTTTAAGCAACTGCACGCCTAGGAGCAAATGAAAATATCACGGCACGCTTAGTAAAATCTTTCGAGTGTATACATTTAAACATTATGAAACAATACCATAGATTAAAAAAAATACATGCACACAAATATGGTCTTCCTTTATTTCAATACTTATATTCAACTATTTGTGCTGCTTATTTTGTGTAAAATCTGTGTCTGGCCTTTTTCTTGTGATTTCTTCAAATTAAATAAAAATACTTTTAAAAAATGAATATTAAAACAAAGTATTTAAAATAATATAATCGAAAAATAATGAAAAGAATTATTTGAAAAAAAAAGTTTAATACTTATTCATTTATCCAAATATTAACGCTGTACCGCTATTACTCCCCCACACAGATATATATGCATGCGGTGATAATGTTTCGTGATACACTTAAGAGCATCGCGCGCTATGTTAGTGTGCCACAGCACAGCGGTTGAAAATCACTGATATAGATAAATAGATCGACAGACATATATTTCTGTTACGATACAGCTTAGCGTGTGCCCTCTTTGGTCTCTCGAACTTTCTGGTACAAATACATAAAATTTAATTAGCAGCATGACATATAGAATAAAAAAAAATCATGTTCTGTTCATCTTTTAAAGTAGCAAAGCCATTTCCATTCGTCTAAAGCAAAGTTAGATATCCTGTTTGATTTTCTTCTATCTTGGTTTAATTCCAGTAATAATTGGTTTAAAATCTCCAGTAACCCATTAGGGTCGTAAGAAGACTACATTAAAATAATATATATTTACAATAATTTTCACCCAGTATAAGACCCAATAGTGAATCAAGATAGGGGGTTGTAGATTAAAAGGTAAGGTGTATATTTTACAAAGATATCAGGGAAGATAACGGTCAACCCTAGGCTTGAACAGGTTAAGATTGTCGTAAAAGAAGAAGCCTTTTCTTGCTGAGTCGGTTTTACAAAGTAGCTATTAGAGTGGAGCTTACATCTTAACAATGGAATACGAAATAAATGGATGTATTTCGCTACAATATGCGTGGCATATCGGCTTTTATCTGTGAAGGTTAGAATTGGCGAAATACAGGAATGGAGTTCGTCTCCATCGATTAGTGAGTAGTCAGAGGCGTACACCGTTTTTTCTTTGCGAAGAACAAGGCCACGTAGACGCATTCGGACTCTAATTCAGACTTGGAAACAGAAGACTGGGTAGCTCTTGTCCATATATGGCAGCAGCACTCCATTTCTGGCTTTATCTGGCTCGTGCAAAATTAGAGAATACGAAGAGCACCAGTAGGTGTATCTAGGTCGAGATAACCTGACGATGTCTATCCCTCTTGAAGCTACTTTTGAATTTTTCTTTTTCTAGACTGGTTGCTAGCTCTAGACAAGAGTGTCCAAGCTGCTCTGATATTTAACCCATAGCTGAAGTAAGATGGATTCATACCTTTTTCCAAGGAAACGAAAAGGTGAAAGGAAAGAGAATCAAGCGAGAATCGAAGTCGAAAGGCCGAAGACAATTTCGGTGTCGATTCCACGTGTAAATACCGCAACTGTAAATTGTAATCATTCCATCTCCGGTGCCTTTTACTGCTGCTGATTAAATAGCATTTTACTCGGAATTCCAGCCACTTAATGAACAAAACCTGTTAATCTTCCTGATACGCTCGACGTTAACAAGTAAAAGAGGCGCTGGCTCTTTTATAAATAACCGAACATTTGTTTGTTTTGTGTTATTGGCTTTCAGTGAAAACCATTCCTCAGATTTGAATCAAAGATTTTCATTTCTGTCGAAAGCGTTCATATTTGCAGTTGTGTTTTCGTCGTATTCTTCTAAACACGTCCACTGATATTTCAAATGTCCTGACAGATTGGTGAAATGTAGGAAGAATGAATTGGAAACTTTGTAATCTATCTATCTATCTATCTATCTATCTATCTATCTATCTAAATTTTAGGGCAATTTTGCCAATACGAAGTAGAACAATATATAAATAATTATTATAATATAATTATATATATATATATATATATATATATATATATATATATATATATATATATATATATATATATATATATAAATATATATATATATATATATGTATATGTATGTGTGTCTTCTCTTTTCTGTCCATATGCTCGTTGATACAAGAAGCGTCCTTTTACTCTTTCAGATAGTCTAGTTGATGTTAGATGGCATATCAATTTGCATCCTTCCGGATAAATATCTCTGCTGACGGTCGGAAACAATTCATGACAGGAACATGACTAATTTGGTAACAAGAAGAAAACTATTACCTAAAAGGTCAACGATCTGTTGGACTATTTAAAGAGGTCTTACTTTCAAAAGTTTATTTACAGCCAACAGGGCCAAAAGAGAGAATGAGCAATTTTCCGTATTTTTTAACCAATGATTAAGCGGCTTGAAATTCGTAGAAATGTGCGTTATAGATTCTATACAGATCTTGCTCTTGAACATTTGATTTGAGCTGCATTATTCAGGGAGAACTCATTTCTACCCCACTACACTTTTTTTTCTTTTACATTATCCTCAACTTGTATTCCGAGTTAAAACACGGCGGATCATGTACACACACACACACACACACACACATATATATATATATATATATATATATGTGTGTGTGTGTGTGTATTTAGGCAGCAATCCTTCTTTCATGCACATATCATTGAATACGGCAAACAAGGTGCTTTTATTTAGTGTTTATAAAATTTCTCATGCGATCTAATATTTTTTTTCTTTTCGGATGATAAATTATATAAAAACTCTCCGAATGTTCTTTTTATCCGAGCGCTTTCGGCTATACATTTAGCCATTTTCAAGGATCAAATATTTCAACTGTTAAATAAGAAATAGTTTGTTGCATGTATGTATTTATAAAATGTTTTCATTTTTCAAAACACGATCAAGATACTGTGTCCATGTTCATAGTTAATATTATTAAGTGTTGTTTTTTTTTTTTATTAATAAGGCTTCCATTATTTTTAACCTTTTTTGTAGGTAGATGATGCTATTATATTAGTGTTGTCAACAAGTATGTTATGAACAGTGTCCGGTAGGTCTCCATAAATATTTAAATGAGATTTATGGCCAGAAAGGTGTAGAGTGAGTCTGCGTGTCAAACATGTTGTAGTGTGGCCTATATAATTATTTACGAACGAATTCTGATTGATCAGGAATACAATTCCTTAATGGGTATATATATATATATATATATGACCACTATATATATATATATATATATATATATATATATATATATATTCTTCCGTTATGAATTTAGGATATTATGGTTGCTGATTTGGCGTTTATAAACATCACGTACATAATACGTTAAAAGATTCCCTTTCTCAGTTGTGCACCGATAGCTTAGGTGGCGGAGTCTCTGACTGATGCCAAATTGATCGACTTTCGACCCCAGCCTAAAGCAATCGGATGTCCAATTTTACTGATGAGCTATGATACAGCGAAACATGCTATATATATATATATATATATATATATATATATATATATATATATATATATATATATATGCGTGTGTAACAGCAAAATTGTCCAAATCGTGTAACAGCATAATTATCAATCCTACAAAATGTTTAATATCTAAAAAATATAATTTAGTTTTTATTTCCTGGTTTTCAGATAAGACATTTAGCCATTTTGAAACCATTTTTCGTATCACTGAATAACCGCTTTTCGTTATTCAGCTAAAAAAAGAGCAGATTAAAATTGTTTTTTGTCGGCCCAACGATGTCTTACCAACTGGCCAATGGTGAGAGGAAAAAGATCATTCAGGTCTTCAGTAATTATACCAACATTTATACACTGGCTTAAAAAAAGAGACGAAAACTTGATTATGTGGTCATAACAGGAAAGGGGACCATCGTTTCAACTTAGTGCTAAAGATATCTATTAGGAGAGATCCAACTCAATTCATAAAACGTTTGGCAGGTGAGAGAAGAGTTTCAACTATGACAGTTTAATGAGCAGTGAAAAAAGACTTGATAATGAAATTGTACGTGAAAACTTTGAGGCAACGTGTTACTCCAGGACAGAAAGTTAGAAAGTTCAAGAGGCTGAAGATCATCTTGAATAAGTTGGAAAATGATCCCGGAATTATATATATATATATATATATATATATATATATATATATAATATAAAAGGCTCAAACACTAATATTCCATGGTTATAATTTATTACATTGGAATCACGATCCAATTCATCATTTTTAATTTTTGAATTTGTAGGTCTCATAATCGTATCGTGATTAAGATTCCAATATAATAAATTATAACAATGGACTGTTAGTGTTTGAGTCTTTATACTATATTCTTACTCTGTCCTGGACATTGAGTTCTACCTGGATTCTATCCTCTTGGAAATTTATGCATATATGTATATATATATATGATATTATAATTATATATATTATATATATTATTATATATATATATATATATATATATATATATATATATATATTGACCACTATATATATATATATATATATATATATATATATATTGACCACTATATATATATATATATATATATATATATATATATATATTGACCACTAATATTATTATCAATATCAATATATATATATATATTTAACTTTATTTCAATCTTTCATGAGCTTCCGATCCTTAGCAACAATTAATTAAAGATGAACATGTCATTTTCATTTATGATCGATTTCATCACAATTCTTCTGTTAATCTTGGAAAGTAATTATGCATTCTTATTGCTCAAAGTAGAGTCTAAGAGTGTTATAAAAACCTCGGAGAATTCCAGTAATATATCTTTAATCATTTCTAAGATACAATGGTTCAGACCTTAATCTTACAGCATTTTATTTTTTCCAGTAAGGTTCACCATGTAAATGGCCCGGGAGCCACTCAAGTTAGAGCGTTACGTTAAGGGGTAGTTTATATGGATAGGAGGGGAAGATAACGGTTAACTCTAGACTTGAATAGATTAAGATTTTAGTGATCGGGGAAACATTCTCTTGGGAGTCTGTTCCACAGGGCAGTTGTTTCCGGGAAGAACTTAATTCTCACCGATGGAATACGGAGGGAATGTGGGTGGTTTACTACAGTGTATGTTGCATGGCGTGTCCTAGCCGTGAAGGTCAGGCGCGCTGGAAGTAGGAAATGCAGTTCTTTCGAGCACTTTCCATGGTGTTAACGGTAGAGCAGTGAAAGACTCGCCACATCTAGCGAGAGAGAGATTGGTGGGTGGAAAATTATTTTTCTACAAGGACCCCGAAACGCTTTTGAAGTCTGGAAAGCGAGGACTGAACAGCTCCTACCCCCCAAATGGCAATAGTCCTCAATTTATGTCTTGATCTGGCTTTTACGAACGTAGAGGATAGGATGAAGTGTCAGGTACTTACTGGAGCGGTACAGGGAGCCGACCATTTCACCAGCATCTTTAGCAATGAGTTTCACTTGAGGTCAGGTGTGTGAGGTTGAGGCCCAATATCAATGTACAGGGGTCACCTCGAGGAGACATTCGTTCATTGTGACTGGCGGTAGTTCCGGGTTTGATCACCGGTGGAGGACTGTAACAAGTTTGATTTTAGAGGCACTGAATATAACGAGCCAGTTTTTTCCACACTGGAAAGTTAGTATTAGATCGGAAGAGAGGTCAGCTGCCAATCTCTTATCGTCAAGAGTTTTGGAGGTGCACCCACGTATCGTCCTATCATCGGCATTGACGTTCACAAAAGACCGAAGTATATCATTCGGTATATCATTTATGTAAATCAGAAAGAGAGTTGGTCCGAAAAGTGACCCATAAAGGACGCCCATATGTAGACAATACGGAATGAAGGAAAACATATTTTATAAAACAATATATATATATATATATATATATATATAATGGACAAAGTCCGTCAATTATTTTAAGACATTTTTTTATGTTTATACGTTCTTTTTATTGATACAAATATTTAAGTTTATTATAAACAGAGCTTTTACTTAAATATTTGTATCTATAAAAAGAACGTATAAACAAAAAATGTCTTTATATATATATATATATATATATATATATATATATATATATATATATATATATATAAGTAAGATGAGACTGAATAGAGTGTAATTCCAACGTTCATACATTTAATTTAAATAAGGTCTCAATACAAAGTAGAACAATATTTATTTTAGGACATTAACCCATTAACTGCCAAATATTTTTTAATGCGCATTTTTGGGCCAAACAGGGCTCTTAGGAGCTAAGACAATATACAATATTAAAATTTTCTTCGAATTGCTGGTACTTTGAAAATTATAGCTAATTTTTCAAAAAGCCCCTAAATGGGGATCATGGCAGAAAAGGTATGCATTTGGGCTGTGGCACATTTACTTTCTTGTTCATTTCTCTATTCCACCGTTTTACACTTATATGTAGTAGTGCACCCTGAAAGCTTGACAGCATTCTTACATTTTTGTTCTCTTTCCAAATAATGGCAAATATTTTGTTCTCTGAATCGAGTCTGCAATCATAAAATCTTCTAGCTTTGCTCTTCAATTCGTTATCAGAAACAAGTGGGCATTTATTTGTACGATTACTCCTTACATTTCCTGAAGCTGAAACAACTTTCTCTGTATTTTTAGTAACTCAAAACTTGTAAAAAAAATTATCAAAGTACAATACGTGGTTTGAAGAAGTATGAAATTGTGAGACTGTATTTAAAACCATTGCAGTACCTAAGCCAAACTGTAAATCATGTCCTTCTTTCTTTCCTTCATACAAATCAACATGAAAACAGTAACCTGTTTTAGGGCAGCATATTGCCCAGTTCTTGCATGGAAATCTTATCGGCTTGCCTCTTATAAATTGTTTCAAACTATGGTGACCGTAATACTGCACCATTTGTTCATCGATGCGGAGTTGCTTTGCAAAAACGCCAAACTTTACGAATCTTTCATTCATATTTTATATAACGATGCTATCTTTATGGTTTTAGGAATTGCTTCAGTTTCAAGTGTAGAGTTGTCATTGAAATGCAAATACCGTTTCATTTCAATGTATCTATTGCGTGACATACATTTACGAACAAATGGAAGTTTCCCATCTTTATCCTCCCACTAATACATTTGTTCATGAAGCAAGTGATGCTATCCTGTTAGTAGAAGAAATCCAACAAATTTTCGCAAGCAATCACTTGTGAATGCGAAGTTGCGGTGATTATTTTGAGCATCATACATGACACTTTGTCTTACAATATCAGTTATGACATCTCTTCATCAAAAATAGACTCAAATGCCTCTACAGGAGATTTATCCTTGAAATACGTTTCTATATTGGCGATTCTGATATTTATTGCATCAGAATTTCCTCGTTCAATATGAAAATCTCTTCGTGATGTATTCCAAGTTGGTGTTGATTTCGTTTTGCATTTTCGACGTTTAGCTGCAGGTTGAACTTGAACTCTTGATGTTGAACATTCTCCTGCATCCTCTGTACAATTTGAGTGTAATTCTAAAGATCCAGGCACATCATTTGGCAAACTATCACTAAGTTAATCTTGATCAATGCCATCTTCATCAGAAACTACACATAAATTATCAAGAGGAAGTGCCACAACATCTATTGGTGAATTATCATCAGGAATTTCATTTGCAAAATCAGGATCATTCAATAGATCATTTATTTCATCTAGAGTTAGAAATTTACTTTTCTTCATCATGAAAGGGTCTGAAAAGATAAATAATTCAATTAAAACATTGATCTTATAACACACAAACAGTAATATTGCAAAACCTATAGAAAAATAACAGTAAATAAATTGTCTCGTTGTGAACTAGTACAGAGATTTTTGCAATGCCTTCACGCCATTGTTCCCAAATGGGGATCAGTATATAAAGCACATTTATTACTTATTTTTAATTTCAATAGTTACCATTGTCATTTTTATAGAAACTACAATATCAAATATATATGTGTATAAAACATCAAAAAATAATATTGATTATAAATAATAAAAAAATATTTTTCAAAATAGTCATTATTTTTCTACTCGTGAAATGTAAAATTACGACAGAAAGTGTTTCCTTACGGCTAATAATAAAAACTTTAAAGGCGAAGTGTTGTAAAATATACCTCTGCAAATGCAATGTATGTAAGCAATTCAATGTAAATACAAGGAATAACATGTAGTGAGTTTAATTTTAACAGATCTCCAAATGGGGCTCATGGCAGTTTATAGGTTAAAACAACATATAAAAATGGCTACACAATTGCAGTCGTGTTTCAACGCATATCATTACGTCTCCTCAGGCGAATTACTGACAAGTGAACGATTAATTTTGTTTCAGAAGCAAAATATATCCTCTTTTTTTGAAAATAAGTTGTAAGCTTCCATGCCTTATAACCTTATATCTAGAGACAGATAGATAATGACTGTCCGCTTGTATCCGAGTATGCCTCTCTACTAAGGCGGCTAGCCTATCCCTACTGCAGACGACTGCTCAGGCACATTTCAGTTTATTCAACACACGCAGAGCCTAGCACTGGTTTATGTAACTATATTGAGTGGTGTTTTGTTAGTGTATCTGGGAGTGAATGCATTATCTGGTGTGATCAACAGTCTGAACAAGGCTAGTACACTCACAGCATCGGTCACGATGACTTGTTACTACGTTTTAGCACAACCATCGAAGCCTTCCAAATTTTTCTGTCAACCTAATTTCAATTAATGGGATAACTCGTGGTGTGGTTTTCCTACACTTTCCAGAAGTGTCACACGCTGTAAACGTCTCCCCAGGCCGATAACAAAAAAGAAGTCACATTCCTGACAAATCGATATAACTAATAATGGCAAAGTTTTCATTGTTCGACTGTTTCTCAGTTAAAAATCATCCAAAACCTGCTGTGGTAAATGCGTTTGCTCACTCCAATCGATCTGCTGAAGTGTGTAATTAACTCCAGGGAGTATGCTTCCCCTATAACTGAGTTCGTAAAAAAGAATTTAGTTCTAACTTTAAAAATCTGGTAAAAGGCAAGTAGGCAGTTAACAACAATCGGGACCTGATAGAGTCAAACCGATTTGAAATTCGTATTCAGCACAGTCAAATTACCTAGAATCACGCGTCAAATACCACTTAATAAAACAAGTATTCCCTAGTGTTCTGGGTATGTGCAGGGTAGAAAAGGATTGACTACAAAGATCGTAGAGTTCGTGAAGGAGTTTGTTCCTCAATCTAGCGGGGTTTTTTGAAAAGATCTCTGAGTCGATCTTCCTTCTTACCAAGGGAATACGGAAAAATGTGGGTGATTCAATCTTGTGGATACGAATTGTCGCGAACCAAGTAAATGGTTAAAGAAATAACAAAACACGTGTTACAGAGATATCATATATGAAACTGTAAGTACAACAGAAGATTATTACACGACTAGTGAGTGTGTATCGGATGAACCAGAGTTCAATCTATTCGACTGTTCCCCTAAGGCCTTCTCTCCTACTAATCTTATAGTAGGCGGAAGAGTCCAACATAGACTCTTTAGTGGGAGGACACCACAACAGGAATGTATACGAGAGGATGATAACTAGAGATTCTTGATGAAAGCTGCAAAGAAAACCTTTCTGAATTTCTGCAGAGGCGACTGAGGTAACGGAGAAGCCTGACACTTGCCTCGACAAGAGAGTTTCTTCCATCGTGAATGTCAACGTGCTCTTTCTTCTTAAGTGAAAACAGGCCTCTCTGAAACCAGCCAATTCTCGAGAAACAGTATTAAGTGTTGATAGTTGAAAGACTGGAGAATATCTCACCATATGTGTTGGAAATTAAAATAGAAATAATAAGAATAAGCGTTTTGTTATATTTACGTATAATCACTTATTTTGTAGATATGCTGTATTTTATTTTAAAATTAAAAAAAAATCATGTATACAAGTTTCACAATATCAGCAGATGTGTTGTCTGCTAGTTTAATGATTTTTTTCTTGCAGACGTTTTAATTATCGTCTGTTTTAATGTTGATTTTTGTATAGTAGTGGGGAAAAGGAAAGAAAAGTTAACTGATCTGTTTATTTTTTCCCGTTTATGTTCTTGGCGTGCGTAGGCAAATTGACTCGATTGCGTTTAACCACGGCTTTGAGATGCTCATAATAGATCGAGGTGACCTTCCGGTAGTATTTCGGTAGCGGGCTTTGAAGAGTGCCTTTAGATAGAACGATGAGTGATTTCATCATCCCTTCCTCCTTCAACTTACTAATAAGTCGCTGCAGGAAGAGGTTGACCTCGCCAATGAGACAACCGCCTACCACAGAAAAACGGAGCAGTCTAATCTTCACTAAGAAATCTGATTTTTGTATGTATTTTTATATACTCGGTAGTGGACGTTTGAAACTTTTTTTTTAATAAAAAGACATCACCTAAAACAAAGATATCTGAATAACACTTTTCGTTCCGTTTATAGTTAAAGAAATCACTTTATTATATATTTGATATTAAATGGCTGGGAAAATTCTTATAGCGCTAAAACTCATTATTAGTGCGATTCATGTATCATTCTTTTTCGTCTACATCTAACTTTTGTTTATATTGTAGATAAAGTTTCTTTTTTTATTTCTATAAACATCTCGTGTTTTTCGCCTGTTTCCTTCGTTGTCTTTTTTTCATTGTTCACCTTCATATCGAACTTGTCACTTGTTTCCGAAAGGGAGAAATTTCACGATAATACACAACCAAGTTGCCTCACTATATTTGGTTGTTTCTAGTATTATTGTCACGTAAACGTTTGAGATCGAAGGCGTCAACTTCCAATTTATTTTTCTGAACTATGACCTTGAGTACTGGAGATGAAAGCATCAATAATGACGAAGGATTCTTCATCTCTTTTTGTCAATCAAGCACGACTTCTTTCTCTTCTCGCCCCTACACCCGTGATGTCGGCTACATATTTCATGTATTTGACGGAAACATTTTTTTGCCTTTGAAGGCAGTTATTTTGGTAGCAATGTGGACCAGTCACTAAAACTAAGAAATCGTAATGTGTGATGGTGAAATGAATGAATAATTTTATCGCATTCTTCACATACCTTAAAATTAAGATCAAGGTGAGAAGAGAGATACCGTTTTGGTCAGAATTTTGTGAAAGGTGGGTAAACGTTGTCCCATTGTGTCGTGTCACTTGTATACTTGTAGGGATATTATTATTATTATTATTATTATTATTATTATTATTAATAATAATAATAATAAAATAATAATAATGAAAATTACAAAAAATATAAAACAATAACATAAAGTTGTATAAAATAAAAATAAAAAAAAATAATAAAAATTACTCCCAGCATGCAACAAAAACTATTCCTGTCGGAGATAAGGACATCCCGCCAAAAGACGTTAAATTCAAACTCATCACCATGAACCTTGGTACGGGCAACACGTGTCCGACTTCTCTCTGTGATATGGCTTGTAATTCTACGGAGTAGATTTCTCCCTTTTATCACATGTACCATAAAACAATTGTAATCTAAAAAATGCATACACCAATACACGAAAATTATAAATAAATTCTATGAAATTAGCATAAAATTTTCAGTGGTTTTCCTGTTATTTGTGTAAATATTATTTGTTGTCAAGTATGTTTTTATCTCTATGAATACAAGGCTAATTTCTGCTCGTATGATGTGAGTGAATACCCCACATACTTGTTCTAGCATCTTGAAGTGAATGTTTAAGGTATTTTTGTGTTTGTGGATCCATCTAGATAAGGGAGACTAGTTTTTTAAAACTTTTGTTAAGGTTAGTTTAGCTTAGCAGGGGAATGTATGATTAGTTGTGTTTTTTTTAATTTTTTTCTATTTTTCCGTATTACTGATTCTCGCTTTTCTTCTAAATTCTCCAATGATATAGAAATGTTTCACTTTATTTTTAGTTTTACTTTTTTGATCGGTTGCTTCGGATTTTCTTATATATATATATATATATATATATATATATATATATATATATATATAGTCGACTCTCCCGTCGAACTTCGACGTAAGAGGGTCAAGCAGATCAGTTTCCAGGAAACCGACAGCCCGGCAACAGCACATGAGATTTGATTATAGTGGTGAAGGTTTCGTGCAGGACCAGCCACACTTTTTGAAGGGCCGAATACAGAGACCTGGTGCACTAAGTGCCACAAGGTCCCCAAATGACCCTCCGCAGGTTTTGAATTCAGAGTTGTTCTTCTCCTAGACCAGTTGCCATCCAAGGCTATAGAACCCAGTCTGTCCTGCTATTTTACCCATAGCTGGAGGGAGAGGAAGAGGATTCATACCTTTCCCAAGGGTATTAGCACGTAAGTTATAGGAGGCAGGGTGGAGTAATGGATAGCGGCTTGGATTGAGGAATCGCAGAGCCGAGTTCGAATTCCAGTCGAATCCATTTTTATATATATATATATATATATAAACACTTTTATGTTTAGACATTCTTTTTATAGCTATAAATATTTTAAGTAAATGCCCTGTTTTACAATAAACACTATTAATAACATTTACAGGCCTGAATGTCTGAGAAATTTTCATAGAAAATATTCGTTCTCCGACAGGAATCGAACCTGTATCCTATACGGAACACGACATTTAGCCTGACGTGCCTTAACCCATCGAGCCACGGAGAATCGTTCGATTGGCAATGTCGATTTAACTGCTTTTACGTCACATTACGGAAGAATGTATAAACATAAAATGCCTTAAAATAATTGTCAGATTTTGTTCATTTCATTATATATATATATATATATATATATATATATATATATATATATATATATATATATATATATATATATATATATATTTAATATATATATATTACCCTGTTTAATGCCGGTGGAGTCACATGCATTTCGCTAAATATATTCCGTTTCATTTAAAGTCTGCTCCATTATTTAGCATCTAATCTCATTTCTGATTTAGCTCAAATAACTCAATGGGGAAAAGTGACTTGTATCATTTCATACATCCAAAATCGAGTCACGTTTCATCATCACTGAGCAGTTGATTAATTGACTGATCTTTGTTTTTTACAGTTTATCGACCCTTATTAAAAATATTTAGAATTGTCAGAGGTTACATACATTAGCTGGTCTTTTGAAGCGGCCTCCTCAGATGTAAGTGTTATAGTGGAACACACCTATTCTATAGTTAATAGACTCTCCCTCCTATAATAAGTAGGAGTAGTAAGAGTAACAAGTCAGTCGCTCAGTGAGTTGGTCAGTCAGTCGATGTCGGACGACCGTTAGTCGAATACTAATGTATCAGCGACCGCAACTAGATTATTCTGCGTTATACCTATTATATCAAGTTCCTAACGTTTTGTACGCCGAACCTATTTTAGGACCGACTTAGTACAAATACAGGCCTCCACTGTGAAACCATTCTACAACACTAAGTAATGACAGGGCTTGATACTGCTTAACTTCTGAACGATATCGAACGATAACCAACCTCACCGAGTAGAAAAAATGTATCCTGTCACGATGAACGTTTGTAATCTCCCTGAGACCGCTTGATTTGAACCTCGACTGGGACTTAAGTTTACCCGAGAGTTCAAAGGCCAAAGTATACATGGTGTACCCCAAAACTGAAATCATTTTATAGTTTAATAACATCGCTAATTTTTGCTCAAATAATGTTTTTCTTTTTTCAGGTTTAAAAATCATGTTCACCAGAACTGAAAAGGCATTTTGTGTTAGATCACAATCAAAGAAAAGTGTGCAGCGTGCATTTTCGAGAAAATTTAAGAAAAAAGGCACCAACTCTAAAGAAGATTTGGATATGACACAAACAATTCAAAGGCGTTGGAGCATGTTACGCAAGATGTGCTACAACGTGCTTGGTAGCAACTGGACTACCAACTTAACGCGTGTCATGTCACAGGTGGTGTGCATATTGAATATTTGTGAAGCTTTATGAAATCCGTTATAAAGTCTAAATCCCTTTTAAATATGTTGTTTGTATTTTGATAAATAAATCTTTTATTGTTCAACATGAAACCTATTTAATTTCGTTTGCCGAGAACATATAGTTACTCAGATATTACCTC
>CAHIKZ030000527.1:330000-347500 GCA_903632075.3 Acanthosepion pharaonis | reverse complement strand
GAACTGAAGACAAAAAACATTGTGTGGCTGACAGTGTCATGGCGGGGAGCGAAAGTGTAATAGCGTCGAATATTAGTCTCAAGAATATTGGTCTAAAGGAAAACTGTCTAAGAAATACTCGTCTAAGGACATTTGTCTATAGAATAGCAGTCTAAGGATATTGGTCTATTATATTTTTTAATAAATTAACACTTTATTCATGTACAAAATTTTATTAGTATATCACTATATTACAGAGTAATATTTAAGACACTTATAGCAACATTAATTCCTGATGATACATTTGGTTTATAAGCATTTATTGGCGTACATTCTTTGTATTTTAATACAACCCACATTAGACTATATTTCTCTAGACGAATATTTCTTAGATGTATATTCCTTAGACGAGCATTCCTTAGACCAATATTCCTTAGACAAATGTTCTGGATCCCCAAGCGACCAGGCCACGTAGAATAATGTTTCCTCCCCACCCGGGAAGATTGCAAACAGTCATTTAAAAACACCAAGAAAACCAAGTCTCACTATTGCCAGGCAAATTGCTCAGTCAAAATGAAAAGAACAACCGAATTCAGTTTTAACTTCACACGCAAGTAATTCTACAAAACTCTATCACTTTACCGTCCTGGGTATGACGATAAACTATAGCCGCGTCCTGGGTATGACGAAGACTGCATCCGCGTTCTGGGTATGACGATAAACTACATCCGCGTCCTGGGTATGACGATAAACTACGTCCAACAGCAAGGCCTCTGATCAGGAGGTTTTGAGGAGTGTGGAACCACCTCTTAATTGCTGGTGTTCCCAGATCCATCCTGACCCGGGGTGGTAGCACCTGTAAGGGTCCCAGCTATGGGTTAATAGCTAACCCCCAAATTGTGGTCAAAACTATGAAAATGTAAAAATACGTTTTCAATACCAGAATACTTTGTAAAAATTACTACCAGCAATAAATTTTTTAAGAAAAATTATTACCAGCAATACATTATGAACAGCAATACAATTTTGAAAAAAAATAATATCAGCAATACATTTTTAGAAAAAAATACCAGTATTAAAATTTGTCGGCATTAAATAACCCATTGAGATTGATATGCCGTAAAACAAACCAAACCAAACCTATCACTTTATTGATAACTTTTTTTCTTCCTTTATTTGTGGTTGTTTTCAGTCTATTTTCTACTAAATGTTATTTTAACTTTCAACAGATGTATTTAATTATTGGAATAACATTTTATCTTTATGTGCTAAAAGTTCTTTTTGTCGATTATTTGGGTTTTTAAAGAATTTTCTAAGAGCTGAGTCTTTCTGGGTGACTTGGTGACATTTTGAGCGTTTGATTGAATTTTCCTTACTCTTGCAGGGAGTTGGGGAGAGAGATATTGGGGGTAAGGTTTGCATATGAACGTTCACTCTCCATTCCCACACACATTACCCATCGGTGGGTGGTGTTTGAGGTGTCGTTGACGACCATAAAAAATTTCATTTTAAATAGACACGCCAAAAAATCAGGGAATTATCCGATTCAAATAAAAAATTCAGGACTTATTCATTAGTGAATATACTGGCTAGGTTATTTTAATAATAATAAAAAAAACTTTGGAAATATTTTTTGTGTCTTTTGTTTTAGAATTTTTTTTTTTTTTTGCGGTTCCATACAAAAATCCCGGAAGATATTATTTCAGTAAAATAATGATGCAATATCAAGTATGAATATACAGAAAAATCGTCGGGAATCCTGCACAAAATAATTCAATCTAAAAATAATTTTTTTCTGACAGCTATTGTTTGCATAATTTAAAAAAAAACAAACAAAACAAACCGTTATTTTCTTTCAGGTTGGATAGAAAAAATATACACTTAATATTTATTAATTTATTTTTAAAAAAAAAACAAAACCAAAAAAAAAAAAACGAATTTGCGATTATCCGGTTCAATTTTGAAATTCATTCGTCTGTATTTTATTATTATTAAATAAAGACCTGATGGAAGAATCGAAGTGTGAACCTTTTGTAAAAAGATTCATTGAAAACTGGTGGGTGCTAAAAATAATGTCAAGATTTTTCAAGCCAAATAAAGGTTTTTGTCTATATTTCTGAGATGTGGCAATCTATTTACACTGTTCGGACTATTGCCCTCGTCTTTGTTGTCACATTCGCAACTTTTCAGTCGTGGTACGCTCCAGCCTTCTTCAGATGACTGGAATTTCGTCCACTCTACTAAATTGTTCTATTTTCACTTGCCATGCCACTTCCGGATATTTCAGTTTCAGTTTTTGTTCACCTCGGCTGTGGCCAGGTATTGAACTCACAACTTGTTGTGTCAACCAATCCACTTTTATCCACTACACCATGTATCCTTGTGGATATGGCCCAATGGATAAACGCGTTGGTTGAAGTAATCCAATGACTTGACCAACCTTCTTCCTGATTTACATAAACGATCTGCCTTTTCAGTTTTGATAGAATTCAAAAGCGTCGCCGACATTTTGTTGGAAATTATTTTTCACCCTCCAACCTTTCTCTTTCTCTCACTATTTCTGTTGACTATTTTTATTTTATTTTATTTATTCTGTAATATTCTTTCTTTCCACTTATACCCAAGCACTCCAGCGATGGAATCACTGGAAGGGTTTTCTCAATTATAAAATTCTTCCTGACAGATAGGTCCTTAAAGGTAGTTATTAACGGCCAGTCCCCCGAGGCCCTGTCGGTCAACACAGGCGTCACTTCTCAGACCAACCCTCTTTCTGATTTACATAAATGATCTGCCTAAGAATATACTCCGATCCTTTGTAAACATCTATGCCGATGATACGACGATATACGTGCTCACCTCTAAGACACTTGACGACCAGAGACTGGCAACTGACCTCTCTTCCTATCTAACACTAACTTCCCATTAGGGAAAGAACTGGCTGGTTACATTTAACATCGCCGATTAGACCTCGAACAACCGCCAGTCACAATGAACGGATATCCTCTCGATGAGATTCCATTCCTTGAGATGCAGGTAAAATTATCGCCCCAACTCCTATACCGCTCCAGTAAGTACCTGACTACTTCTGCTATTCTCTACCTTTATAAGAGCCAGATCAGGCCGAAAATGGAGTACCGTTGCCAGGTATTTTTGGGTCCTGTCACTGGATCTAACCAACGCCTTTATCCACTGTGCCATGTGTTTACACCGTACAGTGGTTAAGGCAGTGGCAGAACTTGTAGAGGTGAATTAACAGCAGATAACTGATAACTGACATCCATTAGACATGACACGTGGGACTAGAACAGTCTACCCCGGCGAGCGAAATAAAGGGTTCAGTTCGACATTCTAACCAACTGAAGAAGGCCGGAGCGTACAACGACCGAAAAGTTGTAATAAATATGGCGACAAAGATGAGGATAATAGTCCGAATAATGTAAATAGTGTACATAATACCTCATCTCAGAAATACAGACAAATACTGAAAGGCAGAAACGCTGTAATAAATATGGCGACAAAGATGAGGACAATAGTCCGAATAATGTAAATAGTGTATATAATACCTAATCTCAGAAATATAGAGAGTTTTAGAAGCATTAGAATACAGTCCAATATCGTTAGCAGCATTTGTCATCAAGAAAGATGAGAACAATGGTCCGAATAATGTAAATAGAGTTTTCAAAGCTTTAATCAGCAAGGCTCAACAGATACTGTCTCAGGTGAATCAATAAATTCAGCCGAATCTGTTATATATTTTGGAAGCGAAATAAATCCTACTGAAAAGGATATGAAAATTCACGTCGCTAAAGTCTGGTCCGCCTTGAATAAAAATGGCTGTAATCTAGAAATCTGCTCTACGAGACAACCTCAAGCGGGGATTCTACTACTGTTATGAACATTGACTAAAAGCCTGGAGTCTAAGCTTGATGGAATCTACACTCGGATGCTGACAGCTATACTTAACATCTGCTAGAGACGACATCCAACTAAATCACAGCTCTATGGACCCATCCCTCATGTTTCTACAAGCGAACACAGAAAGCACTTTGCAGGACACTGGTGGCGTGCAAAACGTAAACTTGTGAGTGATCTACAGCTCTGGACATGTAGCCATGGAATAAGACGGGTTGGTCACCCTAATGCACGCGCCAACATTATTTAAGTCTCGATTCTGCATTTGGTAGATATGAGATTACTGTCTATGCCAACCCACGAAGTACCTATCCCCTTTAACATTCTGAATAGACATCGAATTTAAACATTAAGTTGGTATCTCTTAGGGTGAACCCAAATCATATTGGGGTTACTAAACACTGTAAGAGTCTAAAAGAAATCTGCATATCATTATACCTCAAGAAATATTAGTAGTTTTTGGTTAAAAATATATAGCTCTAGGTCGATGAGAAAAGATCAAACTGGAGGGTGCACGCTACTACATAAAATCTGAGTGTCGACAGGATTAAAATATTTCCCAGTGTACAGTTTTTATTTGGTACAGCATGCTTATTTTTATTTAATGTGTTATGTCTCATCAGAACATTGCTCTTTACAACTTTTATAGCACGAAGCAGTGTTTGTCTCCCAACTATCCCCCCACTCCCTGTTTAGCTATCTATATATAAAATTCTGTAACTTATGTTAGTCCGTCCGTCTGTCTATCCTTCACATCGTCTAAAATAGCCATATATTGGCCGATTGAAACCAAATTTGGGGGAGAATTTGGGTAAAGGGGTACAAAATACACCTGGTTTTACTAGGGTGCGTAACAATAAATTTTCATTAAGTTTTTTTTTTTAAATATTAAAGGTTTTATTATTTAACATAGAGGGAGATCCGAAAGTTTTGTCACCCTCTACCGAAATGTAATGAGAACAATAGAAGAACAGGTAATACAGTAATACAAAGCACATGTACTGGATTCAGTTTATTCAATTTCATTGACGCTATCACACTGTAAGAGCTCGGATCAAAACTATGGGAGCTCGCGTCAGTCATCTGAAAGTTATACTATGTATGGATGACAGGACTTTTGGACCACTCTGTATAAAATACAACCATTCTTTTAAAAACAATTTAATCGTCAAAATAAAAAAAAAATACTTATCTGATAAAAAAGCAATATTCGTTATTGCTCATCTTTTCTTTTAATTTATATATATATATATATATATATATATATATATATATATATATATATATATAAAGTAGAGTAGAGTTTATAAATCTCGACAAAAATGTTAGCGATAACTTCTAATATCACATACTGTGATGATTTCAAAGCACTTCAGCGTCTTGCCAAAAAATCTAGTCTATTTAAAAAGCTCGTTATGTAGGTTAATCCGTGTTTCCGTCTGTCTTACCTTGACTCTGGCCGATGAGTATCAAGTCTTTTTTTATATGTCCTTGTGAGTATCAAATACTCAAAGCAGTCTTTTTCTTATTTTCAACTGTCACTTTCCGAGTCTAAATATGTAAGAGAATTTACGTTTTATATAACCCTAACCCGGTTAGCTATTTGCTCAGATCTGGGATCAGCCTAAAAAGCGGTCCCAGATTTGGGCAAATAGCTAACCCCCAAACTGGGCTCAAAACACTATGAAATTATAAAAATATATTTTTGTTGTAGACGTGCTAACAATGAATTTTTGTAATGAAAAAAAAAATTCAGGAATACATTTTCTAAAAGAAAAAATTCTAGCAAAATATTTTTGTAAACCAAATTACTAATGCACACAAGAAAAGTAAATTTTGGTAGTAAATGATAGATCAGTTGTTGATATGCCGTTAAACAAATAAAACAAATTTTCCAATGCAACATGAACCAGTGCACGTGTTCGTACTTTGTATATTCATACCACAAAGTCGTTCCTTGCAGATTGAGCACAGATTCTCGATTGGATTTAAATCAGGAGAGTTTCCGAGCCAGTCGATAGTACTTTGATTTGCTCACTGGTAAGGCTTGTGTGTTCGTGCAGCGTTACAATTTTCATACGCTTCCTTGGAGTAATGTTCATCGTAGAAAATAGCCGTAGGACAACTAATCGATAGTCGAGACAATAGTGTCTGAGTGTGATAAAAATCTAATGCAATCATGGATGACGCAATATTTTTCAAGGCCAAACAAATTTCATCATACCCTCCGGAAATAGATTCATATTACTGCAAACCACTGCAAATGACCTAATCTGAGGAAAACAAATAGAAATCATTACACCCTGTCACTCCAGTGGGTCTAAAACTGACCGTTTGGTGAAAGAAAGGAAATTAAAGCAGGTGGTTCAATTAATTTCCAGTAGAGTGTATAAAAAATAAGAATAGCTAACGATTCCTTTGAGTCTTATTCTTCTAAGAAACCATTTAAAAAGAGCAACTCTCATCCATGGAATGAAAGTATTTTATAGTCTCTAGGTCATATTTTGGTTGTCCCTTGCTTTAACCAATTTGCTAGGCGGTGCCATTGTTTTGTTTCATGCCTTATGAAACTTACAAAAAAATCCAGGGAAAAAGTTTATTTGAACAATGACGTTTAAGTTATAGCTTAAAAGATTCTCACCAGCATGGCAATTCTAGTCGACATTTAGACTTAAGTCGTTCAGATAGAGAGAAAATAGAAAAAAAAAGGGAAAAAAGTGAGGAAGAAGAATCAATAAATTTTATTTTACGGTTCACCAACCTTTTCAGGAAATTTAAAGCCAGATAATATTTTTAGATTGTAAGAATTTTTTTGGAGGGAGGAAATAATAATAATTTAATGATACAAGTCTTATTAATTAACCCAAAGCTGGGAGGAGAAGTTATGGATTCATATCTTTGTGTGTAAGTAAATATAACGAACCCAACTGGAATTTGAATTCGATTCTCCAGTTAACAATTCCGAGCCATTATCTATTACACCACCCGCACATCCTGGTATTCCAAAGCGCTTAATGATCAGGCTTGACGTTGCTTAACTTCGCTGATCGTACGGGGTTTCAATGTGATCTTGAAATCAAGCATCATTTAAGGAGGAAAATGGAGATATTTTTTTTTACAATAATATTCTGCCCTTGTACTTATTGGTTAGTGATCGAGGAAGCATCCTCTTAAGAATCGATTCCACGACGAAGCGGTTCGTGAAAAGAAAATGCTCAAGTGGAATACGACGTGAATTAAAGTGGTTTGCCAGTGGGTCTTAGCTGTGAAGCTTAGAACTGGTTAAACTTAGGAATGTAGCTCGTCTGAGCACTTTCCGTTGAAATAAAGTAGCGAGAGGAAAGGTATTGTAGATTGAAAAATAATTAATCACCCACAAGTCCGTGTAGATGCTTTGAGACTCTCTCGGGACTGAAGTGAAGACTTGGCAGCTTCCCACAAGATGAGTCAGGAGTATTTCATTTTCGACCTGATCTCGTCTAAACGAAAAAAAGCTGGTGTAATGGTGGTATGCAGAAAAAAAAGAAGAAATCTATTTATATGAATTTATTAAGTCTGGAGTTTCTACCATTTTCCGATCTCTTGATTTTCAATATATTTGGTAGAATGAAACATTTATATGGTGTGTGTAATAGATTTATTCTGTTAGTAATGCTTGTAATAGAGTTGCTTGAAAAGAGAGAAAACATTATTGATTTTCCTCATTCTCCAAGGCCCATATTAGGCATTAATACATCTGAAATATACCATCATTTTAACACAACGGAAGGAAGAACTAGAATAACTCCCAGAAATTAATTCCAAAGGGGAATTTTGCATGAAAATATTTTATGACATCGAGCCTGGTCAGTACCTGGACGGGTGACTGCTTGGGAATGACAGGTGTTGTAAGCTTCGGTGTGCAAGTAGTATAAAGGTCTTACAGTCATATAATGTTGAAACACCAATTCCAGTACGATCACCGAAGTTAAGCAACGTCGAGCCTGGTCAGTACCTGGACGGGTGACCGCTTGGGAATGACAGGTGTTGTAAGCTTCGGTGTGCAAGTAGTATAAAGGTCTTACAGTCATATAATGTTGAAACACCAATTCCAGTACGATCACCGAAGTTAAGCAACGTCGAGCCTGGTCAGTACCTGGACGGGTGACCGCTTAAGGTGTTGTAAGTTCAAAGGTATAAAAGGTCTTACAGTCATATAATGTTGAAACACCAATTCCAGTACGATCACCGAAGTTAAGCAACGTCGAGCCTGGTCAGTACCTGGACGGGTGACCGCTTGGGAATGACAGGTGTTGTAAGCTTCGGTGTGCAAGTAGTATAAAGGTCTTACAGTCATATAATGTTGAAACACCAATTCCAGTACGATCACCGAAGTTAAGCAACGTCGAGCCTGGTCAGTACCTGGACGGTGACCGCTTGGGAATGACAGGTGTTGTAAGCTTCGGTGTGCAAGTAGTATAAAGGTCTTACAGTCATATAATGTTGAAACACCAATTCCAGTACGATCACCGAAGTTAAGCAACGTCGAGCCTGGTCAGTACCTGGACGGGTGACCGCTTGGGAATGACAGGTGTTGTAAGCTTCGGTGTGCAAGTAGTATAAAGGTCTTACAGTCATATAATGTTGAAACACCAATTCCAGTACGATCACCGAAGTTAAGCAACGTCGAGCCTGGTCAGTACCTGGACGGGTGACCGCTTGGGAATGACAGGTGTTGTAAGCTTCGGTGTGCAAGTAGTATAAAGGTCTTACAGTCATATAATGTTGAAACACCAATTCCAGTACGATCACCGAAGTTAAGCAACGTCGAGCCTGGTCAGTACCTGGACGGGTGACCGCTTGGGAATGACAGGTGTTGTAAGCTTCGGTGTGCAAGTAGTATAAAGGTCTTACAGTCATATAATGTTGAAACACCAATTCCAGTACGATCACCGAAGTTAAGCAACGTCGAGCCTGGTCAGTACCTGGACGGGTGACCGCTTGGGAATGACAGGTGTTGTAAGCTTCGGTGTGCAAGTAGTATAAAGGTCTTACAGTCATATAATGTTGAAACACCAATTCCAGTACGATCACCGAAGTTAAGCAACGTCGAGCCTGGTCAGTACCTGGACGGGTGACCGCTTGGGAATGACAGGTGTTGTAAGCTTCGGTGTGCAAGTAGTATAAAGGTCTTACAGTCATATAATGTTGAAACACCAATTCCAGTACGATCACCGAAGTTAAGCAACGTCGAGCCTGGTCAGTACCTGGACGGGTGACCGCTTGGGAATGACAGGTGTTTACAGTATATAATGTTTCGGTGTGCAAGGTAGTATAAAGGTCTTAAGTCAGGTCTTACAGTCATATAATGTTGAAACACCAATTCCAGTACGATCACCGAAGTTAAGCAACGTCGAGCCTGGTCAGTACCTAATGACAGGTGTTGAAGCTTCGGTGACTTACAGTCATATAATGTTGAAACACCAATTCCAGTACGATCACCGAAGTTAAGCAACGTCGAGCCTGGTCAGTACCTGGACGAGTGACCGCTTCAGGTGTTGTAAGGTGTGCAAGTAGTATAAAGGTCTTACAGTCATATAATGTTGAAACACCAATTCCAGTACGATCACCGAAGTTAAGCAACGTCGAGCCTGGTCAGTACCTGGACGGGTGACCGCTTGGGAATGACAGGTGTTGTAAGCTTCGGTGTGCAAGTAGTATAAAGGTCTTACAGTCATATAATGTTGAAACACCAATTCCAGTACGATCACCGAAGTTAAGCAACGTCGAGCCTGGTCAGTACCTAGATGAGTGACCGTTTGTGAATGTTAGGTGTTGTAAGCTTGGATGTGCGAGTAGTATAAAGGCTTTACAGCCGTATCATGTTGAAACACCGGTGATCGTACAAGAACTGGTTAAGTAACGTCGAGTTTGATCAGTACCTGTATGGGTGACCATTTGTGAATGCCAGGTGCTGTAAGTTTGGATGTACGGATGCTGTGATGGTCAACGGCTCGGAATCAGTATATGTATATAAATTTTGATTAGGTTTAAATTTACCTATTCGCCCCCAGCTATGGGTTAAATAGTAGAGCTTATATCAGTAAATTATTATCATCTCTAAAAATTTTTGCAATCTAAAAATTATCTTCCAGCTTTAAATAATTTCAAAGGGTTGCTAGCTCGTAAAAAAATAACAAAGAAAAGATTATATAGAACACCAGAACATACGAATGTGTCATATAAAAATGCTATATATAGACATACATATATTTATCACAATTTGTACCAGACAGAGAAATTATAACACGATAGACAAAAGTAGTCTGTGAGAAGACGAATACAAAGGTCTTGTAATGTTTGTAAGAGGAATACGAGCAGGCCGATTTCCTTATTTAGGGCATGTCATTCGTCCGTTTACCGAGCCGCCGCTGGCTGATTCTTCTCTCCTTCGGGTGCACATCTACAGCTGATTTTTTTATTATCATATTCACTCTGTAGAAGACCGGAGAGCCACTCGAGGTAGAGTGTTACAGCGTAAGAGGCACCATCCCATGCAAGGAGATAATGTCACCAAGACCCAAGGGTGGCACCAGAAGTGAAAGAGAAGAAAAATTTTATAAGGAAACGGAAAAATAGCCCTAAATATAAGACAAGGGACAAAACTCTACTCCTGTTCGAAAGACCGGGGAGAAGTGTGAACCGGGTGATAGGCGAATCTATCTACTCCTATTGAGAATAGAAATGTAATTCAATTACGTTTATATGGATAGAAGAGGGAAGATAACGGTTGGCTCTAGACTTGACATGTAAAGAATGTAGTGATCAGGGAAGCATCCTCTTGGGAGTCGGTTCCACAGGGCAGTGGTTCATGTGAAGAAGCTGTTGGAGTGGAGCTTACTTCCCGCCGATGGAATACGGAGGGAATGTGGGTGATTTGATACTACGTAAGTGGCATGGGTGATTCTAGACATGAAGGTGGAACCAGGAGATGCAGATCGTCTGAGCACTTTTCATGATAGTTGCGATAAAAGCAGTGAGAAATTTTCCACATTACGTCGCTGATCCACACTTTTAGCCTTGTGCCATACCTAATCTATGCTTTGTAATACAGTACATTTAAATTATGTATATTATAGCATTATTCACTCACTGGCAATTGTATTAATTTCTAATCACTAAAGATATAGATTATGTGAGTGCATTATTAGAAATGTTTTTTTTTATTATTATCATGGCGGCAATAACTATGTCTCTCTTAATTGGGGCCATAGCGCTGGTCCACCTTTTATAGGTTCCCGTCGGTAACGGCCTTCGGATGGGGTAAGAGAACAGCTGTCGTCGGGAACCATAAATACACCGTTGTGGGGTTGCCATCCTCTTTTTTTATTGTATACTCTTTTGGTCCCAGTCTAAACATTCGTCTTGACCGCCTCCCCTGCCTCCACGAGCAGGTGGGAACCAAAATATACAACAAAACTTCCGTGTTGACCTGGAGGCATCACCTCTCCCCCGAGACTATTCCGTTTGCTTTACGCACTTTTGAACAACCGGCCAGTGTCTCTAG
This sequence comes from Acanthosepion pharaonis, assembly GCA_903632075.3. Taxonomy (NCBI): domain Eukaryota; kingdom Metazoa; phylum Mollusca; class Cephalopoda; order Sepiida; family Sepiidae; genus Acanthosepion; species Acanthosepion pharaonis. Next base: position 336,063 of record CAHIKZ030000527.1, on the reverse strand, counting down.
CAACAATATATCTCTCTACTAATTCTTCTACTTAGTAGCTTTTAGTAAATTTTTTTTTTACTAACCTTCCCTCGCTCCGTTTATTCTCCGATCCATTTACGTCAGCTTGTTAGGCCGATTGGATATGCGTTGCTGTGTAATGGATATCGGCGCCGAGTTCGAATTCCGGTTGTGTTCGTTAGATTCAATTACGAGAAAATACCCTTGGTAAGGATATGAATCTATTTCTTTTCCTTTCAGCTATGGATTGAATATAGCAAGTACAGAAAAGGTTCTTTAGCCTTGGTTAGCAACTAGTCTACCGCAGAAAGTATTGGCAACTTACTGCGGGAAAAAAAAGCTGCCTCGTCAATGATATAGCGAAAGATACATGATCGTCAAAGTATCACGTCTGGAAATTAACTGACTGACTGATTTAGGTTGGTTACTTGATGCTTTCCCCTGTCTAACTTACATTCATTGTGAGTGTTAAATTTTCCAGGCTTTCTTTCCTCACTATGCGTGATACAAATTTCAACTGTCTCTTTCTAATTTTATATAATTTTGTTCTTTTTGCTTTCATTTTTCTTAAAAAAAATTCTCTTTGCTTACATGCTTCGTATGTGGTATTTTCAGTGTGTTTCTGGAATCGCAATATACGTTACAAATTAAGTAAATTACGAAAAAAAAATACTTCCAAAATAAATTAAAAAATAATGAAAAAGAAACTTAGTGAAAATCCGAGCTGATTTAATTTCTAAATAATAGAATTAAAAAAAAATATTTGAAAAAAAAAGGGAAGAAAAGTATTCAGAGCGAATAGGAAAAGCTGACGAGGCGCAATTAGTCCGCACTTATGGACGCCAGGCAAATAAAAAGCAGAACGAATAAAGAAAGAAAGCGGGGAAAAAAAAAAGAAATAGAAAGAAAAACTGACAATTTTATCAAAATCTGAGATAGTAGAAGAAAAGTAAAACAAAACAAAAAGAAAGAAATAACATGACGAGGAGAGACAGCGATAAACATGAGCAGGAAAATGGGGTCTGGGAGAAAGTGCGTTCGGAAGGTGTCGGAAAACAATATAACATGTGCTAGAGTATTAGAAATATTGTCTCCTTTCTCGAATAAAGCAACGTGAAAGGTTTGGTCAGTGATTTCTGTAGGTGGGGAAAACGATAGGCTTTATGAGCGGGTGGGCGGTCGCTAGTTGTCAACCGGATGGATTAGGGTAGAGTTGATGGCATGTTTCTTCGCCGTGGGAATAATTGTTGACAAAAACAGTTGTTTGTGACGTCAGTCGCTTGTCTTCGAAATAAAGTATAAGCCTGATATTTTATCAATGTCGGTGCTTGCTCAGTTGATGTGCGTAATTCGTGATCTGCGCTGGTGAAAATAATTCTGCGTCTTTATGAGTGAGTGAGGAGAAGCGGTGCGCGTAGTGATAGATGCCTGTGTTAATTTGTTTCTCTCTTGTTCTCTTTACATATATATATATATATATATATATATATATATATATATATATGTGTGTGTGTGTGTGTGTGTGTGTGTGTGTATCTGTGTGTGTATTAGGCAGCAAATTCGCTTTTAGGCAAATTAGATAAATTACAAACATTATGTCTGCTTATTTTTATCATGATCCGTTCATATTCAGGAATATTTTTCCATGTTTACAATTAAATGATGAAGAAGGATGAACGGTGGAATAATGGATAGCGGCTCGGATTGAGGAATCGGAGAACCGAGTTCGAATTCTTACGTGGTAATACCCTTGGGAAAGGTATGAACCCTCTTCTTCTCCCCATCAGCAGCTATGGGTAAATAGCAGGATGGCAACTGGCTTACCGGGAAAGAAATGGCAACCTATTGCGGAATAAAATCCGCCTCGTCAGTCATGTATCGAAAGATACATGATCGGCTAAGGGTGTATCACGCATGGCACATAACTGACTGATGCAAGAAATGCACTGTAATCATGGCTCCAACTGGTAAGGCAAAAAACTAGGTGTAGCCATCCTTTACTGAATTTTTTTTCTGTTTAAATGCAACGACTGACAGATATTCTGCTTTTCCCATGTCAAGCCACACTGATGAGTTTTGATATAGCGAAACAGTCTGTCTGTGGATGGCTATATACGCCCTCTCACATAGTTTGGGCGCTTTGGAAGAAAGGGAATTCGTCGGATGCTGGTAATTAATGGTAAAAGCTCTTCGCTATTGAGCACTCTGGTAGCCTGTGATGCTTATATCTCGTATATAATGCGTTAAAAATTCCCTTTCTCCTCTGCGTGCGCTGATAGCCTAAGGGTCAGAGACCACGACTGATATAAAATCAATCGAGTTTCGATACCGACTTGAAGCAAACTCACTGATGAGCTGTGATACAGCGAAACACTCTGTGGATGACTCTCTCTCTCTCTCTCTCTCTCTCTCTCTCTATATATATATATATATATATATATATATATATAGGTGTGTGTGGTTAGTAAAAATTATGTTAACAATTAAATGGTAGAAAACCTTCGTAAAACATACATCATATGTACAAGATTACTTACAGGAAGGTTTCAACCTGTTCGCCATCAAGTTCAACATACAAGTGGCAAAACAGCAAGCAACAACAGTATTTTAAACCGGACCCTCATTTTACATGAAATAAATAACACCACAGTCCACGTCCGCGTTCTGTCCTTCAGGTAATTGATATCACAAACTCTCTTGTTCTCCTTCACTAGACCTCATGATCAGAAATCACAGGTCGTCAAATGAGTGGACTAGGGAGATCAAAGCAAAGCTCGACCGTCACCTATCCATCGACCTTGAAGTGTGTGGCTGAGATAAGCACGAACAATATGGCAAAATACTGTATAATAATAATGTTCACATAATTTTGATTAACTTTATATATATGCGTGTTAGTAGAAGAGAGAATAGTAACCGAAAGTCGGGGGCAAATTGGAAAAAAGTGGAAATCCTTTTTTTTAAACGACGTTTTTCGTCGACGTGTGTTAGGTTCTGCCTTTTAAGGTTTGAATGAAACTGTGTGTATGGAAAATGCTTTGAGATTTTTGCGGATGAGAAGGGCAATAAATTAAATTGCCTCATCAGATTAGTCGACCAGAGACTAGAAAGTTTTTGCTGTTGTTGTTGTTATATATATATATATATATATATATATATATATATATATATATATATAGTTTATGAAGAACTTGGTAAACCGAGTGGGTAATTCCAAGGAGGATGAAATCCTGAGAGCTCAATGTAAATACAGAGCTAATATTTAATGAAAAACAGACCACTTTAAGGTACCATTACAATAATTTATTTCACCAAAATCCTTAATTAATAACATTCATCATTTTTTAGACATCTAAATTTCTATCAAGCATCGAAATCTATCTTTTACATAATTTTGTTAAAACAAAATTACAGGATCTTTCGATTCCCTTCCCTCTCCCCCCCCTCTCTCTTTTGGATATATCTGTATTACTGTCGTCTGTCTCCTCTCTTTTTTCTTTTTCTTGTCTCCCCTCCCATTCCTACATATTATTTCCGTTAAGTTAACCATCTAAATAGGTCAAGGTTCGGTCACTCCTCCTACCCCAATATAATGCATGCTTAAGAGAGATATGAAATTAACCCCTCCCTATACTCTATCTTGTCTCTGTAACTGTCACTCTCACTGTTACGGTTTTTTGGGTATATAATACATATAACTAGTGAGCGAGTCAGAATGACTTATTTCCCTTTATAGTCGACCAATGGAAGGTTGACCAATCCGAAGCCGCACAACACTGTATTTGTCGTGTATAAAGGCGGCCATCTTGTTTCGTCTATCGGTAGGACCAAAGGCGGCCAGGAGAAGGATGAACTACACTCTGTATCCACTGCGAACCTCCACTACGCTTTCCTACTGTCTCCGAAATATTCACTGCCAACCTCTAGATTCTATACTCGAGGACGACCGTCATGAAAATGTCTAACACTCACCCCCCTGTTAAATTACAAAAATAACACTACCCATCAATTTCTAATCCCATTTTTCCTTTCATTTCGTTGTTGGAATTGTTACCTGATGATCCGGAGTCCTTTAAAAAGGATTTTGGTGAAATAAATTATTATAATGGTACCTTAAAGTGGTCTGTTTTTCATTAAATAGATTTATATATATATATATATATATATATATATATATATATATATATATATATATATATATGTGTGTGTGTGTGTGTGTGTGTGTGGAAAATGTGTTAGACAACGAGAATTTGTAAGCGTTTAAATGACCGATGCCCCTCTGTGTCTACATGAAAAGCTTTGTTGCTGTAGAACTTGCTCTTCTTCACCCGCTTAAACTTTTATTATTATTTTATTTCCTTTGATATCTGATGTGTACTCATTTCTTTCCGGGTTCCGCTTAGAGACCTAAGGTTAGAAATGTCATCATAACTTTTTCCACTGAAAAAAAAAAAAAAAAATTGTACATAGACAAAGCCCTTCGTAAGGTGTGGGGTGAACTCGTGAGGACATTTTTTTGCATTTCTTTAAGGCATGGACTTCCAGGAATCCCTTCAATTTTATTATTATTATTATTATTATTATTATTATTATTATTATTATATTTCCATTTCTGCTATGGTCATACTACCTACCAAGTCTGCAGGAAGACCTAAGGCATGTATTGGTGTATTGTTATGACTACATTTCATGATTTGTTTTTTTCTAACTTCCATAACATTACTAGCGTTATATGGACAAAGTTCTTCTCAGTGTGTGGACTATACTTATTAAAACAATTTTTTGTATTTCTCTTAAGCTAGGATTTCCAGGCATTTTTTTCAATGTATTGTTGTGTTCCTTTTTTATCATTCCAAGCGCACCTACTATGATTGGTGATATTCTTTTTTTCAATTTCCACATTTTTTTTCTATTTCCATTTCCAGGTTTTCATATTTCGATAGGTTTTGAAATTCCTTGGTTGCTAAGTTACAGTCCGCCATATCAATTAGGAGGCAAGATTTTTCTTTTCAGTTTTTGACAATAAAGGTCCGCCCTATTTGTTTCATTCTTCCTGTCTGTAAAGATGGTGTAATCCTATAGAAATGGGATGTCTTCTATTTCTGTAACGGATGCCGGGTGATGTTCATTCTAGTGTTTGCTAACATCTTTTCCAAATTGTTTTCACATCGTCCAGTGTAAATATTATCACATTCTGTCGTGACGATTTTTTATTCATTTCATATTCATTCTGAGACTAGATGGTCTATGGTTTCCTGATATTTGTCACAGAACCTGCATTTTGGATCCACACTATTATGTATGATATTCGCCTGAAAGTTTCTAGTGAAAAGACTCTAGCCTTGCGTTGCAAGAATAAAGCCTTTCATTTCAGCCTTTAATCCAGATGACCTTAACCATCAATGAGTGTTAACTCTATCAACATCGGCTTTATTAGCCTCGTTCTGGATATTGGCCATGCAGAGGTTTGTCGTGTCAGCGTTGTTTTATCCGTTCAAGAGCTTTATCTTTGGTTTTCTTTTCATTTTTTCTTGCTGTAAAATTTGATTCTTGGGTTCTGTTTAGATTTTTACAGAATCTACTAAATGTAAATCTCGTTTTATTTTTTCCTTTTTTCATGATTGAATATTTTTTCTCTCTGTTTTCGTGTTGTTTGACTAATTATATCAACCAGTCCTTTGTTGTTTCCATGTATGTTAATAAGCCAATAGTTACTGTTTTGTATGACTCATCAAGCTGAATAAGATCTCTTCAAACTTCTTTATGCGGTATGTATAAACAGTCTGTATCAGACTTTGGATGATGCAAGTTATGTTTAGAAAGAAAATTTCTTGTCTTACAAGCCATTTGTCTGATGTCGAGTTGAGTTGAAGATGTTGAAAGTACATTGAACCATTTTGATGGCAAAGATATTAATGGCCATAATTCTAATAAAGTGTTTGGAGATATCAGTGCCTCTGCTGTGATTTAGGTATAGTGTGGTTTACCATGTTCCCAAGGTGTGTTCAAAGAAATTTATAATTATGGGGTGACTTTGTACATTTCCAAAGTCTTAAGGCTCCA
>CAHIKZ030000527.1:282500-325000 GCA_903632075.3 Acanthosepion pharaonis | reverse complement strand
TTTGAAAATCATTTGTATTGGAAATTTGGAGTTATAAAATTACGGTTGTACCTTTTTCAATTGTCAGAGGTGACATTCCAGTGTTCTCTCTCTCCCTCTCTCTTAGTCTTCCATTACGTGCCTCACCACGTCCTCTTTTGCGTTCGTCTGATTCCATGGCCAAACCAGTTCAGTTTTCATCACGGTGATTTTCTCTTTTCATATCGACATTTTTCTTCATGGTAGCAATTCGGATTCTGTCTGATATTTTCTCCAGACACGGTTCTGCTTTAGAAGCCTGACAAACTTCGTAGATCTTTCTTTTGGAGTGTCAAGTTTTCACAGGCATTTAGAGATCACCAGAGCATCGTTGAGTGTGTTCAGGGCGCAGAATGGAATGTCTTTTTTACTCCCAGATCTTTTCCTTAGCTCTTCAAAAAGTGATATTCTTTGCTTTATAAAAACAAAACAAAAAATGACAAAATGCAAAAAAAAAAAAAAAAAAGAAAAGAAAAGTATCCCACACTTTCATGGTATTTCCTAATCAGCTTAGTGCGACACAAGATCATTTCAGATGGGTACCAATTTGCGACACCGGTCACCTAAGCGCGTAAAACCGACTTATTGAGAAATCAGTATCCCGAATTCAGGACTTTATCCAGGATTTATGCATCTAACATTTACAATGGTAGCTAACTGTATAAATTCCTTAACCACAAATCTCTCTCTCTCTCTCTCTCTCTCTCTCTTTCTCTCAGACACACACATACACACGCATACATTCTCAAACATATGCACACAGATACATATAAACACATAATCATGCCATCACGAACACATATACACAACATACGTATACATACACACACGCTCACAAATACACACATGCGCGCACATAAACATATTCACACACACAGACACACATACACATATACACACGTACGCATATACATATGCACCCACATGAACACATACACCCGCAGACACACACATATACGCACACATGCAAACACGTATACACCCGTACGCATACACATGCGCATATACACACGAAGACACACACATACGCGCCCATGCAAACTCATATGCACACATACGCATGCACACATGCATGCACATACGCATATACACACATACGCATGCACATATGGAAATGTCAATAACCTAAGCCCTTCATTAATGAAGTGAAGTTAGAACAAAAAAAAAAATGACAGTGAGGTCAAGTCGGTTCCTTCTTTAATAAACTAATCCTAGAAAGAAGAAAGCTCCATTATCTACACTATTTACATTATTCTTATTCAGACTATTGTCCTCATTTTTGTCGCCATATTTATTACAAGGTTTCGGCCGTTGTACGCTCCGGCCTTCTTCGGGTGGTTGGAATATCGAACTGAACCCTTTATTTCGCTCACTGAGGTAGACTGTTCTAGTTACACGTGCCATCTTTTAGTGGATGTTATTTATCAGTTATCACCTGTTAATTCCCCTCTCCAAGTTCTCCACCGCCTTAATCGGGTATTGAACTCATACTTTTTGGGGTCCTGTCACTGGATTTAGCTAACGCCTTTATCCACTGTGTCATGTGGTGTCCTCAAAGCAGTGGAGAACTTGGAGAGGGGAATTAACAGGAGATAACTCACAACTGACATCCATTAAACCTGGCACGTGGAACGAGAACAGTCTATCCCAGTGAGCGAAAGGGTTCAGTTTGACATTCCAAACACCTGAAGAAAGACAGACCGTAAAACGGCCGAAACGTTGTAATAAATATGGCGACAAAGATGAGGACAATATTCCGAGTAATGTAAATAGTGTACATAATACCTCATCTCAGAAATATAGACAGATACCGAAGGGCCGAAACGTTGTAATAAATATGGCGACAAAGATGAGGACAATAGTCCGAGTAATGTAAATAGTGTACATAATACCTCATCTCAGAAATATAGATAGATACTGAAGGGCCGAAACGTTGTAATAAATATGGCAACAAAGATGAGGACAATAGTCCGAGTAATGTAAATAGTGTACATAATACCTCATCTCAGAAATATAGACAGATACTGAAGGGCCGAAACGTTGTAATAAATATGGCGACAAAGATGAGGACAATAGTCCGAGTAATGTAAATAGTGTACATAATACCTCATCTCAGAAATATAGACAGCTTTATTATCTGTCATAATGCCGTCAGTTTCCTTTGTCATTATTTATTACTGGGCTGAGATGATTTTCCGTCCCCATTTCTTGCAGATATTTTCAACATCTTTTTTTTAGACAGGTTCAGTTTGGCAAATATTTTTAAATCATTTTCGTATTATCATCTTATCTCATATTAATTGAAATGCTCTCAACAAGGTGCATATGTGGCAGTAGACTGGTTACATTATTCCATGATAAATTCTATGAATTTATTGAATAGCGTTGCGTAGAAAGACGATCGATCTTCTTTACATCAAATTATTGACTCGTTCACTCACTATTAGTTCTGCTCGTAGGAAAAGACTTGCAAATTATGACGACATACGCATTGCCGTATTTGCTATTATTGTTATTTTAAAAATTGAGATTAAAAGGTTTCTTCACTAATCTTTTTTCCAGCGTTTTCCATGGAATATTATTAACCACAACTAAGAGCTTATACGGACATTAAAACAAATAATATTAGAAAAATGTTGCAAACTTAACTTTGGTCAACATGTAGACTCACAATGTTCATGAAAAATTATGGGAACATCTACAAAAGTTATTACGTCTTCCTGTTCAGATTGCATTTTCTGTGGAATATTATATTATAATGTTACTATCCCATGGATATTGCTATAACACACTCTTACTTATATAATGTACTTCAAGACATTTTCATGCTTATACATTGTTTTTATAGATACAAATAATTCAGTAAATGTTCTGTTTATAATAAACAGTATTAACAAACATTTACCGGCCTGAATGTCCGAGAAACTTTCATAGAAAATATTCGTCCTCTGACAGGATTCGAACCTGTATCCTATACGGAACCGTCATATGGCCTGACATGCCTTTAACCGATTTGGCTACAGAGGAGCGTTCGGATAGTAAGGTCGATTTTCCTGTCTTTAAACTTAAATCTTCGATGAATCTCTCATGTACATTCATATCTGATCAAAGCGTATCCAAATGTAAACAAATGACGTCACACATTATGAAATGGACAAAGTCCGACAATTATTTTACGATATTTTTTATGTTTATACGTTCTCTTTATAGATACAAATATTTAAGAAAATTCTCTGTTTATAATAAACAGTATTAAAGAACATTTACCGGCCTGAATGTGCGAGAAATTTTCACAGAAAATATTTGTCCTCCGACAGGAATCGAACCTGTATCCGATACAGAACCGTCATTGGGTTACATTTGGATACGCCATGAGCAGATATAAATGTACATGAGAGAATCATGGAAGACTGTAGTTTAAAGGCAGTAAAATCGACCTTGCTAACCGAACAATCCTCTGTGGCCAAATCGGTTAAAGGCACGTCAGGCTATATGACGGTTCCGTATAGGATACAGGTTCGATTCCTGTCGGAGGACGAATATTTTCTATGAAGATTTCTCGGACATTCAGGCCGGTAAATGTTGTTTAATACTGTTTATTATAAACAGAGCATTTACTTAAATATTTGTATCTATAAAAAGAATGTATGAACATAAAAATTTCTTAAGATAATTGTCGGACTTCGTCCATTTCATAATGTATAATGTACTTCGTATAAGGATTCTTTATTAGTCTTCGGTTACTTTCAGTGGCGCCTGTATTAGTTAGCCTGAAGACTGATGCCAAACGGCCTCCCCACTTAGACGGGAAGCGAGATGCGACACAAGGCCAGTTTTAACGTATGGAACCCGAGCGCGTATATTCGGAGCGTTGGTTCAAAATTTACCCATTCCATGCAACCCCGGCGACCGGGCATTTTACGTGCCTGTTCTACTCAGTCGTGTCTCTATCCGAAGACAGAGCCTTGACTGAGTCATCCTCTGCCCGAAGTTAGAGGTCTTGTCAGTCGAAAGCCAGACAGCGAACAGCTTGACTCCAAACTGCTACGTATTTACTCATGTCTTTCCGCTTAGACGGAATGAGACATAAGGTTAGGTCTGACGTGGGGAACCCGAGCGTGTACACTCGGGAAGCTTGTCCAAAATTTGCCCTTTCCCTGCAAATGTGGGCAACGAGCACTTTGTCTGTTATTATCTACTCGTAGACAGAGCCTCGACTAAGTCACCCCTCTGCCCGAAGACAGAGGTATTGTTAGTCGCCCGCCAGACAGCGAACAGAATGGGTCGAAACGACTAGGTATTTACACAGACTTCCCTATTGAGACGGTATGCGACACAAGGTGAGGCTTAACGTGGCGAACCAGAGCGCAAACATTCGGACCAATGATCCAAAATTTACCTTTCCTCACAACTGCGGGAACGGGTACTTTGCTTGTCTGTTTTTCTCAACCGAAGTCTTTGACAAGGATAATTTTAGAATTTCCACCTAAAATTTTTGAAATTTTCGGACAAGGGAATTTGCGTATAAGTGTATATAACGAACCGATCTGAAATTGGAACTCGGCTCTCCGATTAACAATTCCGAGCCATTATCCATTACACTACCTACACATCCAAGCATTCAACACCTGGTGTTCGCAAGCACTCACCTATCTAGGTACAGACCAGGCTCGACGTTGCTTAACTTTGGTGATCGTCCGGGAACTGTTATTTGAAAGTGATGTGGCCGTAATAAGAACTTTTTTTTTTATATAGGTTAGGTTTAAATGAATGTACAAAAGGTACAGACAGATTTGTTTTATATGAGAATCAAAAGGTGCATACAGATAGTATGACCCTGTTGATGCGTGTTTCATTGAATGCCACTCTTACTTAGGTCCGTCTCCGGCGACCCCGCCCTGCGCCACTCTTGCGCTCCCACGTTGTGTTTCAGTATCCACAGAAATATCGGTAAAGAACTGTCGAAGATCAGGCTTGATTCCTCTTTGTCCTGGTTATGCTTGAAACTCAATTAACTTCAACAACTCATTAACAAGTGTAAAAATAACAACTTTTATTCATGGTACTATGACTGATTAAGATCATGAATACATAAACAAAATGAATTTGAAGAAGTTTCCCCGTATAAAGAATTCTTAAGCAGTGGGGAAGAGGCTGACTGGCAATTGTAGTTATGTCTAAACAGCCGAGAGTCGTTCAAATATCGAAATAAAGGGCAGCTGTTCAAGGGAGTTTAAAAAGCAGCACAGAGAACAAGACTTTAGCTGATTGAGGTACGTCGGTCATCAGACAGCGAGAGTGTTGGTCTACTAGCGTCCAGACCAGTTACATCTTACCTCTCTGCTCTTTCTCTGACTGCTTTTTTATGGGCGGGGGGGGGGGGGTTCAAACACAAATTGAACTGCTCTGATTGGTCAGCCAATAATAATGCTTGACCATTGGCTAGCCAATAACAATGCTTGACTAATGGTATTGGCTAGCCAATAATAATACTTGAACAATAGCCTTGTGCCATACGCCTCGATGGGGGGTGGGGCTTAAGCTCTCAAGAACTAAAATAACCAAGAACCAAAATAATAGCCCTGTGCCGTAAGTATTCGTGGGGTAGACGAGAATCTCCATCGCAACCCTCCCTTCACTGGCAAGACAATCAAAATTGTGGCTTTGCGTCGACCATATTCAATGAGACATCATCTATGTCCCGGAATTTCGCCTTCATTTGACCTGATTATGACAGGTGTCATCGTCAATTCTATCTTAAAACCTGACAAACCTGACCTATAAAGATTTTGGCACCTCAACGTGGTGTAATTGTTAGCAAGCTTGTCTCGCTAGATAGATTACAACTTAATAGTGAGTACAATCCTCACTGGGTGCTGCATACTTTTGGCCTTTTGCCACATCTAAGCTACGCTGAGCAAATTCCCAGTATGTGTAACTTGCTCTCTTGAATGGTATACACATTCTGGTACTTACCGGTCACAGGGATCCGTCCCAGCGCTGGTAGTATCACAGTTATGACCAGCTTGGACCAGCTAAGACCGGCTACGACTAGCTTAGACCAGCTCTGACCAGCTTGGTCCAGCTGTAACTAGCTAAGACTAGCTCAGACCAGCTTGGACAAGCTATAACCAGCTAAGACCAACTGCCCGAATGAAGACACTCGGGTTTCTACGTTAAAAACCGACCTTGTGTCACAACCTGACTCAAATGTGGGAGGGGGTCAAGTAAATACAAACCTGACCTATAAAGATTTGCTTTGTGTCACTTATTCCAATGAACAATTCCATTATCAAAATTAACACTTAAGATAAACAGACCTAAGACTGTACCTAATGACGAATCCCACCCAAGCTCACAATTTTATTTCTCACACTATACTCTATAAGTGGCACGAACCAGATAATTCGTGGTGACCCCATTTTGAGCGCTTTTGATGCCCCAATTCCCCGGGGTGAATTTAGAGTATTCTTGACTACAACAGTCAGGAAAACTATTGCTGAGGTAAAGCCAAAACATTTTTCAATGATGTTTGCCCTGTACAATGCCCAAGAGCCACTCGAGGTAGAGGCTACAGAGTAAGAGGCATATTTTTTTGGATATGTGTGGAAGATAACCGTTGACTTTAGAAATGAACGGGTTCAAATTGTTTTGATCGAGGAAGCATCGTCTTTGGTGCCGGTTTCATATATAGGTTAGCTTTACCCGAGTGTACAAAAGGTACGCACTGGTTTGGTTTATACGACAATGGTTTGCACGGAAATAAAAGGTTCGAGTGGAACTTACATCTCACTAATGGAATAAGAAGGTAATGAAGATGGTTCGCTTCAATGTGTATAGCATGGCGGGTCTTAGCCGTGAAGATTAGAAATGGTTGAACTAAGGAATGTAGTCCTTCTGAACATTTTCCATCAGTGGTTCCAAATCGGTTTTGGACCACGCCCCACTTTGGTATTTCTAAAATTCTGGTACCCCGCCCAATCATATTTAATTCTTAGATGTATACCAATTCCACATGTACGTACATACACACCAAATATTTTTATATATGCATACTCTATATCCATCGTATGTATTAATCACACATTAACATTAACACTCTCACTCAGACACTAGAAAACAATTCACTTTTAATAACTCATTCTCGAATTGCCCACTTATTCTGTTGGTATAATAAACTGAAGGGTGCACTTACTACGTATGCCCCGCCAAAATATTACCCTGCCCCACCGGTGCGATATGCGCCCCATATTGAGAATAATGTTTTACATGGAAATAGCGATAGGCCAGTGGGAAGCTTTCAAGGTTTTGTTTGTGAGAAAGACGTTGTAGGGTCGAAAATGATTCATCAATCACAAGGAAGCGGATACGCTTTGGGATTTTATCGAGGCTAGAAAGGGAAGACTGAGAAGCTCTTTTGCATCTACAGCAGCGATATTTCATTTTTGACCTGACTTGGTTCGTAGAGAATAGCAGGAAGAGCCAGATACAAGGATGAATTATCATCCTGAACAAAATGACTTCCTGGTATTTTCTACTGATCCGCCCTTGAGGGAGACAGTCTGTCCTCTGATAATTGGAATGGCGCCTGATCCTTTTGTCAGCCACGAGTTGTGATGGACACATAATTGTCAGGAGGTAGCATCAAAGGGGAGACCCGATCTGATAGTCGGGCATGGTAGAAATGGTCTAGAGTATCATGGACAACGATCAAATAAAGCCTTTAATAACCATCGAAATATACTGAATATAGGGATCAAATGTTGATCTTGGGAGATGGGGTTTGTTTTCAACTTTCCTTGTGAGCTTTCAATGGCAATGTCCAGGAGAATTGTAAAGTAACGAGAGGTATTCACTGGACGTTCGATGGGAAGCTGGCATAATCCTTGCCTTCAGTTCATCTTTGGTGTTACAAGGAGTTTTGTTGCTCTCTTGCTCAACTGCATCCCACATAATGAAGAGCATTACAGCCTGGGTAGTTAGGTGGCAAGATGGAAGGGATGATGTGGTCGCAGAATTGTCTGACAGACATGACTGGGTTCTCCTGCTTGTGTGACATGGTGCAGAGTCCTTTTGCCAGATATAAGGCCTTCTAGCAGCCACCATCTTGACTCAGGGCAACACTACCACTTGATGGCACTTGATATAGGACTTCAGGTTGAGTCTGAGGTCATGTGGGAAAATGAATGGAGGCACAACGTCGACACAACTAAGGATCATTCCAAACACATTCGAAATCACCATTAGACTCATCTATTTCCAAACTCTTCTCAGAATGACACAGAAACAATCTGAAAATCTCGTATTGGAGCTCCCGGCGCGAATGACAAGCTGTACAGCAGGCCGTTTCCAAATTTCAGGCGCAGTGAATTCCGTCATCGTGCTTTTTTTTCTCTCACAGATAGCGCCCTATTGACCCTGCTATACTGGAGAGTCGACAAAATAAAAATATAAAATAAAACCAATGCGCATGCGCGAAATTAAAAATATAAAATGGCGATACCTTACCCTTCGAAACCTATATATAAGAAAAAAGATGTAGCAAAATTTAAATACACCCTATTAAAACTAGAGCTGTCGAAATACACTAAACTTAGCACAAAGCCGCCCCATTAAATCAGAATATAAATCTCCTGTTCTTAGGTCTTCGTTTTTATAATTTTATCAGTGGCCCAAGGCTAGAGAGTCCTTGGTAGTCCTTCTAGTCTACTAAGCCGTATGTAAATCCGAAATTGGTGGTAGGAGCAGCATTTTTACTCCAACATTAGAGACCAGTGAATGTCCCAAGGGCAGGATAGCCTGACGATGTCCATCGGTCTTCACGCTCGCGTTGAATTTGTTATCTGTCTCTTATACTTATATCCCAAGCAATAGAGCCTACTCTACTTTACTATATTACCAAAAGCTGAAAGGATAAGAGATGAATCCATACCTTTCCTAAAGGCGAAAGTGAGCGCAAGTGACTATCCAAGAATTTGAACTCTGCTCTCCGTTTTCAGTTCCCCTGAATTACCCACACACCTAATTTGTTTATACCTGGATTAAAACTGAACACAGCTGATTGGGGAAACTATTATTGTTTGTCACAATTATTGCTGCTTTTTCTTGAAGGAGATTTTTTTGGCATTATTTTATTGGTTCAATTGACAGTTCTCTTAATGGATTCTGTTTCCTTTCAATTAGCCAATTTTAACACCTCATTAAGTTGTGCAAGAATTCCGTTTTAACTGCAGACTAAGTGATATATTCAGCCGATTTTCTATTATTTTTAGAAATGCTAATTACAAAGTGATTATATATTATGATTCTGTACGTAATTTCTCTCTTCAACGTTGGATGACTCTAAATTTTTCATCTACTTGATTCTAATAGAAAATATGGCATTACTTCAAATGATTGCATCCAGTTTATTTAGGGTATATTTACAGATATTAGAATGTTTAGCAATTAAATAAAATGTTACGTGTCATATTTGAGATTTATGTGTCTATTACGTAATGAAAAACAGCTAAACAGAAAAGAAAGAACAGAAAAAAATGATGCTATCACGTATTTTTGAAGACTAAACAAATTTAATCTTACACCCCGAAAATAGATTCATATTATTGCACACCCACTGCTAATGACCTAATCTGAGGAAAAAAATAGAAATCGATTACACTGTCACTCTAGTGGGTCTATAACTTCTTGTCTGGTGAAAGAAAGGAAACTAAAGCAGTTGATTCAATTAATTTGCACAAGGGTGTAGATACGTATTTCTATATGAGAAAAAAGATCTTGAAAAAGCACTGGAATTTTCCAAAGAGTTTTTCAATGTGAAAAGACAGCAGATTGATATAATCAAATAGTGGTGAAATCTGTACTTTTCCATGACAAGATATGACAAAAAATCAATAATAATAGCGGATTTGACGTTTTTCAAGGATCTTTTGACAGTTGGCGGGAGGTGGCTGATTTCATGGGTCGATGGAAGTGAATAAAATTGTACAAATTGATGACCATGACCTGTATCGGGATTGATGGTGATAGTGAAAGAAAGCAAACTCAAATGGTTGTTTTAATTTATTTGCCCAAGGGTGTATATTAGGATTCTGTACGTAATTTCTCTCTTCAGCGTTGGATGATTCTATAATTTTTCATCTACTTGAGCTTAATAGAAAATATGGCATTTGTTGAAATGATTGCATCGAGTTTATTTAAGGTATATTTACAGATATTAGAATGTTTAGCAATTAAACAAAATATGTTACCTGTCTAATTTGTATTTATGTGTTTATTGCGTAATTAAAAGTAACTAAACATCATTTTAATCCGGGGTTGTAATTATCTAAGTCAGCTTAAATAATAAACATGCTAGTCTATTTTTATATATTACAGCTTGTTCCTGGACATTCCGTCGTTGTGCAATGGTTAACAAGCTCATCATACGTGATCGCAGAATGCGCTTTTGCATCTTTCCGTTGGCGAGCTAAATAAGAACTCGCGAGTGATCTACTGCTCTGGACACCTGACCATGGCGCCAGACGGGTTGATCTCCCAGCAACCCGCTACATCAACCAGCTATGCTATGACACAGAATGCTACCGTTCGATTTTGATCCAGAATCGTGATGGTTGGCGTCATAGACTCATAAATGTTCCAGCTAGCGCGGCTGAATAATAACTAAGTGTTTGATCATTACTGGTTACTTCATACTTGTGCTAAATCGCTTTTATAGTTTGTTCGTCACACACACACACACACACACACACACACACACACACACACACACACACACACACATATATATATATTATATTACATACATTATACGGACTGTTATCCCCATCTTTATTGCCAATATTACCATATTCACAACGTTTCAGCTTTTGATTGGAATTTGAATCGAACCCTTTATTTCGGGGTAGATTGTTCTAGTTCCACGTGCCATGCCTCTATTCCCGTTAACACCACTCTTTGGTTCACCACTTCCGTTTCATCTTCAAGCGCTTGACGATGAAGCGAAACTAGTGCTTTTAATTTAATTATAAAAGTTAAGTTTTTAGCTTCAGGTTTTGAAACATGGTTATTACTGTGTAGCGAAAAACATTTTAAATTAGTTAATGTATAATATTTATGCTCTGTAAATTTACATTGAGCACTGTTTTGTAAAAATAAAAAAAATAAAAATATCAATAAGGACACCGGATTATATATCTTACTGTTCTTTCTTTATATATATATAATAATTAATAAATATACATTTTCCTCTCCGGTAGTACACCTCTGAGTTTCATGCACAGTGCAATCATCAGGTACTGATTGAAAACTCATTGTTTCAGCATTCATTTTTTAAGAACATGTGATAAACTGAAAAAAAAATTAAAAAAATCAAGATGCATTAGGATGTTTTTATTGGCAACGTGCCACCTGTAAAGAAGTAACAGATAATATTTAAATAAGTGCAAGAAAACATTTTGGATGCTAAAGTAATGTTATTTTTAAAATATCCTGCAGCGTCTCACTAACCTCTACTTCGATAGTTAGATAGATATAAACATATTTATGTAAAGAGAAAGATACGAACAGACATGGATAGATACGAATAGACTTAAATAGATAGATACGAAAAAGATTTAGATAGATTGATACGAACAGGCTTAGATAGATAGAAACAGACCAAGATAGATGCACAATAAATTTAGATAGATAGATAGATAGATACGAAGAGACTTAATAGTTAGAGATTGGTAGATACGAACTGATTAGATAGATAGATAGATAGATAGATGCAATAATTTGATAGCTATATAGATATGATCATAGATAAAATCATACAAACATACATAGATACGGATATATATGGATAGTTCCAGATAGAGACGAACAGATTTAGTTAGATAGAAACAGACATAGATACATAGATACGAACACTTAGATAGAGACAAACGCATATATATATATATATATATATATATATATATATATATATATCTATATATATATATATATATAGAGAGAGAGAGAGAGAGATAGATAGATATATAGATAGATAGATAGATACGAACACTTAGATAGAGACAAACGCACATATATATATATATATATATATATATATATATATATATATATATATATATATAGAGAGATAGAGAGAGATATATAGATAGATAGATATATAGATAGATAGATAGATGAATAGATAGATGCGAACACTTAGATAGAGACAAACGCACATATATATATATATATATATATATATATATATATATATATATAGATAGATAGATAGATAGATAGATATGAACATAGAATAGATAGATAGATAGATAAAGGATAGAGATAGATACGAAGAGACTTAATAGTTAAAGAGATTGGTAGATAGATAGATAGATAGATAGATAGATAGATAGATAGATTTTCGAGTTACATGTCCTATCAATTTTAGTTATAGTTGTTGTTACTCCACCATTGATGCATTTTCTGTTATTTGCTATAGTTGTTTGTTTGTGATTGTGTTGCGCCAGTCGATACGATTCAAATTAGGATGATCTTTCCAAACACCCTCAGGTTTCACTCGCTCAAAGCCATTTTTACCCATTGATCTCAGGAAGCTCTGAGATAGATTGAAAGAAAGTAAGTGGTTATTGGGTGTATAAGCTCACACTGTAATAAATAAATCGATACAGATAACCTTGATAGACATGATCTACAGCCATTGTTCCTGTCAAGAAGAAGAGAACAAACAAATCGGACGTCGACAGAGATTCGTGTACACAAACTGCGTCAGGTGTTTTAAAACAAGTTATAGAGAGAAAAAATCAGTATATAACATCACCTGGAAATTTCTCCTTCACCCGCACCTGTGTTACGTCGGCCATGTAGGTGTTAAAAGAGTGCTACCGGCGCACCTATGGTCTCTTCCATGAACCAGGGCTTCAAAAACATGTCTAGCACTTCGATGTAGGTGGCAGAATTTTTCTTGAGACCCTGTGGGTAGACGTTAGGTAACATGACTCAGGCCTCTTTGGTTACGATTACCGGGGCTATTACTGACAGCGTGTGTGCGTCGCCTGGCGTACTTCTATCGGTTCTGTTACGCTTTCTGATCCAGCTCAGTTTTTATCGTAGACGAATCACATCATTGCGGACTATAGCCGGAGGATTTCAGCTTGTTCGGAAAGCGCTTTAATCAAACCAGCTGATTTTCACGGGTCTTGTGGGACATAAACTGACCCTCTACTCATCATGGAATTATTAGAGATGTGATTAAATGTTCATACAATATAATGCCCAAAAGCCAGTCAAGGTAGAATGTTATGGAATGATTATGGAAATATTGCTATCTATCTATATTTCTGAGATGAGGTATTATGTACATTATTTACATTATTCAGACTATTGTCCTCATCTTTGTCACTATATTTAAACATGCAATAATAATAGCAACATTGCAATATGAGCACTGGTAAAAATGGTTATGAAGACATTAGGTTTATAATACCCAGAAATTCATACTCAAGGACACATGGCACAGTGGATAAAGGCGTTGGTTAGATCCGAAGAGTGTGACCCGGGTAAGGCAGTGGAGAAATTTCAGAGGGAAATTAACAGGAGATAACTGATAACTGACACCCATTAAAAAACATGGCATGCGGAACTCTACCCCAGTGAGCGAAATAAAGGGTTTAGTTCGACAATACAACCACCTGAAGAAGGCCGGAGCGTACAACGGCCGAAACGTTGTAATAAATATGGTGACAAAGATGAGGACAATAGTCCGAATAATTTAAATAATGGAAATATTGCTGTATGAAAATAGGTGCAGATGACAACGCTATATAAAATAGACGCTAGATTTAAAGAGGTTAAGATTGTAGTGATTATGGAAGCATCCTCTTGGAAGTCAGTTCCACAATGTAGTCCTTCTAAGTCAGAAATTGTCTTGAATTTCCTTCTTACTAATCTAATACAAAAGGTATGAGGACGATTCAACTCCGTGTACGTGTCATGGTCGTATTCTAGCTCTAAATATCTGAACTGGTGCAAGTAAAGAATGTAGCTCGTGTGAAAATCTGTCAGGGTAATGATAACGATAGAGTAATGATAGACACGTGTCTCAGAGATAGAGACTGTAGGGTTGAAAACTAGTCATCATCCACAAAGGCGCATTTTGAAATTTTGGATGATGTAAAAGCAAGAAAATGAGGTTTGTACAACTCCAGTCTTAATATGGCAACTATACACCATTTTTGTTTTTTTTTTTAATTTTTTTTACCAGAGCTCATATTGCAATTTTGTTCTTGTTATTGTTTTTCTGTATTACTAATTCTCATATTGTATTCATTTCTATACTTGACCGGCTTAGGAGATTTTTGTGGCCAAGCATATGCGCAGATTATTTAAGTTTTCGTATTTTCTAATGATGTTCTCTGTCTATTATTTCAACCTCATCCAACAAGGGGTGGGCTTATCAATTTTTCCTCCATATGTGGTCAGCTATGCCTGATTTTTCTATTTCACCTCGTCTTAAGGTTTTACGATGTTCTTGCAGTCTTACCTTAAGCGGGTGGCATGTTTCTCCCTTATATTTCTTAACAATGTTATTCATATTGATACCTATATTGACTAAGTGTGTTCATATCTATCTATCTATCTATCTATCTATCTATCTATATATCTATCTATCTATGTTAATATGTATCTGTCTATTCACATATATTGTTCTTATTCATTATCTATCTATATACATATAAATCTGTTCATATCTATCTATCTATCTATCTATCTATCTATCTATCTATCTATCTGTGTTAAAATCTATCTGCCTGTTCATATCTATCTATCGATTTATGTTCTTGATTAACCATATCTATCTATCTATCTATCTATCTATCTATCTATCTATCTATCTAATTAATAATACAATATATTAAAACCAAGCACACCTATATATTATGACTTCAAATGTGATTCCTTCTCGGAAAAGCCGGACACCCTCCTCTTCCCAACGAGCCATGCTTTCAAATGACTGCGCTCTCTAAACGTGGGTGACAATCCGTACAGTAGAAAGTCAGTTCTGAAATCGAAAAGGTGGAAAAGGGAATGGAAACTATTAAATCATATATTCCAAGAGGTCGCCGCTGTTCACAGATGATAAATAAAAGTAGTTTGCTGGTGTCCATTGATCGCCTTCGTTCTGAAGAGTTATGTCATTTTAAAAAATTGTCTTTTGTTGTATTATTTACATCGTCTCCCGACTGCGACGTCGAGGGACTCAAGGTCGGTTTTCTGGTTGGGAACCCGAACGCGTACACCCGGAGCAAGGACAAAAATTGCCCAGCTCCTGCAACCGTAGGTTAAGCTGGCCTTGGTAGCGACTACCGATACCCCTCTAAATTGCAATGGTGGTGGGTGCAGCCTCTAGCCCGGGACCAGGCACTTTGCAGCATTTACTTTTCTCAGTTGCGTCTCTCTCCGCTGACACAGCTTAGTTGCACTCTGCCTGAATACAGAGACGCAACTGAGAGATAGTAAAACCTACCCATTATGTTCCAGATAAGTAGATCTGTTAGAGAGTGTTCCATCCTCACCCAGCTATAGGTAAAAGAGCAGGACAGACTGGGTTCTATAGCCTTGGGTGCCAACCAGTCTAGGAGAAGGAAAGACCGGCTCAGCTTCGACAGGCTATGGAGCCCCTTCTTTTAGTGAGCCCTTTTTCTCTTCCTACAGAGGAATATTTTAAAGGTCAAGGCTCTTGATAATTGACATCTTTTTCATATATTAAGATGACCTGATTTGAAGCCAAGCCGTTAACAGACAAATATCAAGTCAAATCGAAAGTGACCCAACTGTAAACAGGAGTAGAACTATCAACAAGTATTCTAGTTGTTTTCGTCATGGTCTCAGGTGAATTTCGCTCCAAGTTAAAGGGAAGAAACCCTTTTTGAAATCAACATGGCCGATTACAAAGTTACAACACTACACGTTCAATTTGATTCTATCGGGAAGCGTGTGATCGGTGCAGGTGTTTTTCTTTTAACATATTGATTCGTTTTAAATGGATTTAAAAGATGTGTACTATTTTCTCAAGAGATCATAGTCAGAAATATTGCCTGATCGGAAAAGTACACAAAAAATACTAATCTGAACGCAACTTTTTTCTTCCTTCTCAATCCGGGTCGGTTCAAAATAATACAAGTTCTTTACTTACAATAGATTTAAGCGGGATTCTATATATCTGTATATAATCTAATTATTTACCCTATTTAAATTGTTTGGACTGGTATTATTATTTAGCCGACACTGACACGATCCTTTTATAGCGTTTGGGTAACCATCACTATTGACACTATTGACACTATTTCTATTGTTCGGACTGTTGTTCTCATCATTATTGTCATAATCACGACGTTTCGTCTGTTGTACGCGCCGGTCTTCTTCAGGATCTGTCTATATTTATGAGATGTGGTATTGTAATTGTTTACATTGTTCGGACTGTTGTTCTCATCTTTATTGTCATATTCACGGCGTTTCGGCTGTTGTACGCGCCGGCCTTCTTCAGGATCTGTCTATATTTATGAGATGAGGTATTGTCATCGTTTGCATTGTTCGGACTGTTATTCTCATCTTTATTATAATATTCACGACGTTTCGGCCGTTGTACGATCCGGCCTTCTTCAGGATCTGTCTATATTTATGAGATGAGGCATTGTAATTGTTTACATTGTTCGAACTGTTGTTCCCATCTTTATTGTCATATTCACGATATTTTGGCCGTGATATACGTCAGGTAATATACGTCGGAATTTCGAACCAACCTTTTTATTTCCTCCACGGGGGTAGATTGTTCTAGTTCCACGTGCCATACCTTTTCTGGATATCTCAGTTTCAGTTATCTCCCTTTAGTAACTCGACACCCCATGCTTTTGTTCACCTAGCACAGCAAAGAAACAAAGAAAAACTTGGAGAGTTGATTTACTAAAGTAGAACGAGAACAATCTACCCAATGAACGAAATAAAGGGTTCGATTCGAAATTCCAACATATGTTACCTGAAGAATGCCGGAAGGTACAACGGCCGAAACGTCGTAAATATGACAATAAAGATGAGAACAACAATGGAAATAGTGCAAATAGATTCAATAGTAATGACTACTCACACGCTATAAAATGATCGTATCAGTGTCCATTAAAAAATAATACCAGTTGTTTAATTGCAACATATTTAATAGTGGTATTTACCAATCGTTATAGAAAGTATGGATAATAACAATTAATGTTGGAAGAAGTGGTTTCCCCTCCAATTTAGGGAAACCTGATAGCACTTGAGCGATTGTTCATAATCTTACTTAGCTTACGCAGCACTATGCCAGAATCCAGCATCAGGCAGCCTTGATTCAAAAACAAGAACCTGTCAGGATATTTGGAGATTCCCTCTTCTACATACGATTCAAATGATGTGGTTTCCGTTATTTGGTATAGATCTTTGTGATTCTCAGCGACACTCTACGAGGTTTGAAGAAAGAAGGAACTCGCTAAGACCTACCAGCTTATTTCTTTCGAAACTATCTTTAGCAAGTCAGTTATTCTAAGATAAAAAATAGCTTATTTGGATTTACTGTAAAATCTTGTGTTCGTCCAAAAAAAGTACATCTTTTTCTTCAAGTTGCCGTCTCCTTTCAGAACGTAGGTGATTATGATTCTCCTCAACTTCCTATACTTTGTCGCTCTTAGCAACGCTTATCCTTTTTCTTTTACTATCCTTTACATTCCCACCCATTTACAACAGTAAGAGGTTGGATATAACTTGATTATACCTTTGATTCTTTTCGTTTATTCTGAAGTTTCTGGTGCGAGGCCCTGGAGGTATGGTTCTACAGAAGGATGCTAAGGATATCATGGACCGAGCATGTGTGCAACGATGAGTTTTTGGAGAGGAAGAAAACAAGGAGGAAGCTTATGCTTAACATCAGATAGAAGAAGCTGAAGTTTCTGGGACACGTAATGAAAAAAGAGGGCTTGAAGAATCTGATACTCACATGTCGAATAGATGGAAAGAGAGACAAAGAAAGGTAACGCTTGACATACCTGTTGGGTTTGGGCAAGTGGATGACGGAACATGACCGGAAGGAAGCAGCAGGGGAACAAAACTTATTGAGAGCTACAAGGGATAGGTGGGAGTGGAGAGCCATGGTCGCCTACGTCCTGAAGGGACACGGCCCATAAAAGAAGAAGAAGGAGAGATTGGTGGCAAAGGCTAATCATATTACATTTAGATGCAAGCGTATGTTCGATGCTAACAGTTTTTTCTCTCGCACTTCTCGCTTGTGTAACTATCTTCTGGCATCTTGCTTTCCAGTCAACTTTGGTCTTCAAACATTTAAACACAATGTCAATCGTTATCTGATGTCTTCTTAATTCCTGTTCTTTTACAATTCTCTCACACTTTTTTTCTTTTTCTGTTATTCTCTCGCACTCAGTAAACCATTGCGTCTTAGTGGCTTTATTGCCTTGCTTGGGCGAAATGATTAAAACAATATAAATAAAAGAAAAAAGATCAAGAAGTTGCAAACAAGTAAATATTAAAGAGACACAGATGTCGGACAATGGTCGGAATAAGATAGTCCCAAGAACTCATAATTAAACACCTTGGAAGCGATGTCCATGAGAGGGATATTCCTGATCCTTCTTTGGATAGCATAATTGAATACAATAAATGTATCAAGGGAGGCTACACAAAAAAGATATTAAAATATCAATAAATAAAAAAAGAAGTGAAAATTCCTCTGAAATTATCTACTGTCTGTTTTCCCTGGCTTCTTTTGCTTTCAATACACCTTGTGAGTGTTACAATTTCTAAGCATTCTTTACCCACTATATACCCAGGAAGTTTCATCTGCCTTGTTCTGATTATTATACGTTTTCTTGCCACTAGACTTATTCAATCTATAAAGCGAGGCGATTCTGTTAGAATTACAAGTCCTACCAGGATTTATTATTGGCAGCCACAATGCAGATGAAACAGTGTCGACAGCAGACGCAGAAAGAAAAGCACAAGAAATCCTACAGAAGTTCGTGAAGGAAAGCGAGAAGAAAGGACTAAACATCAACTGCAAGAAGACAGAATGCATGGTTGTTAACAAAAGGATGAATCCAAAGTATGAATTGCAAATTGAAGATACCAAAATCAAAGAAGTGCGGAAATTTAAATACCTGGGAATTGTTTTAACAGAGGACAGAAAATGCGACACTGAAATCCAAAGGCGGGGATAGGAAAAGAAGACTTCCAAAAGCTAAGCACGGTAATAAGAAATAGAAAAATGTCACTGAAAATAAGCAAATGACGACTAAAATGTTACGTGATATCTTTTTTCTTGTATGGCAGTGAGTGCTGGACAATCTCAAAAAGACTTGAAGCAAAAGAAATGTGGTTCTACAGAAGAATACTGAGGATACCATAGACCGAACATTTGAACAACGACGAAATTTGAGAGAAAATGGAAGCAAAAAGGCAAGGACAGTTGAGGTTTGTAGAACACATAATGAGGAAAAGGGGCTTGGAAAATCTGATACTCACAAGAAAAACTGAAGACAGGAGGAACAGAGGAAAAAAACATAACATAATGAGCTTAATTAAATTGATGGCGGAACAAGGTTTCACTGAAAAAAAGACAAAATTTATTAAGAGCTACAAAGGGCAGGACATTGTGGAGAGCCATGATCGCCTAGGTTGTAAAGGGGCACAGCATATAAAGAAGACTTTATTTTGACTTCTTCCCTTCATAGCAGACGTGTAGTAACAAAAATAGTGAGTTTAGTAATCCGAGATATTTTATTCAGTAGAGTTCAAGTGTTTATTTAAGCGAATTAGGTTAAAGTTTTATGGTAATTTGTTTTTCTGTAACAAATGTTTTTCCTATTTCAGCTATTTCGAAAGAGTCGCGTTTTGCACTGATTTCACATGAACCAGACGTTTATCCAATTTGGTCTTTATTCCTCGACTTCTACTTGAGTACCTACACCTGCGCACACGCACTTTATTTAATGTTATTAGTAAGCCATAGTTGACATATATCCTTCCTGTCGCTTTGGTCTTTGCGAAACCAATGATACGATTATTGAATCTGTTACCTGCCTGTGTTTGAAGAGACTACAACCTTGAACTTGATTATTGTATCGTTAAAGCCGCCTTGGATTAGCGGGGATTAACTTAAAATCTATTTATTTAGGTCAATCAGATTTTCTTGAAAAACCATTTACCGTGTGTTTTTATATTTCCCCTTATGTGCATGAAACATATTTCAATATTCCTAACAGCAGATGGTGTAGATCGTAAATAGTACAAACCCAATATAAAAGATGCTTTCATCTATCCACATATACCCATTATAAATTTTAATTTATAAATTAGGCAGAATAATGTTTTAACAAGTAAACATAAAATAGAAGAATTATAGCAATATAATGCAGTAAAAGTTATGTAACAGAAGATTTATTCTTACCGTAGATCTCATTTGGCACAATAAGAGATTAACAACAGTAACTAATAATAAAATAGAATAATCTACTGTAATAAACATTATGGGATGAATAGAAGATTCGTTCTTACAGTAGATATTATTTGATACAATAAGAGATTAGCAACAATAACTCTTAATATAATAGGGCAATTATAATAAATATACCGTGACGGATAAAAATTTCTTTCTTACAGTAGGTTTTATTAGTTCATAATATGAGATTAGCAACAATAACTAATAAAACACCGTATTTAAAATATAGATATATCACTTACTTTGTAATTTTCTTGTTTTATATTGTCTCGACCGCTCTTTCTGATTTTTATAGAGTATATAAAAAAGTAAAAAGAAAATTCTTATTTTGACATACCTAATTAAAATCAACATTAAAAATTTATTTTTTAGGTATCTAAATGTCGACTATGAAGAAATAGGTTTCATTTTATTTCCAGTAAAAGCTTCTAATTCACACAGACTTTATGGCTAAAACCAGAAACACCAATTAGCATAGGTATTTGTCATAAGTATTTAACATAGGTATTTGACATAAGTATTTAACATAGGTATTTAAGATAGTTATTTGACATAAGTATTTAACATAGTTATTTAACACAGATCATACTTATTATAAAACCCAGGTTGTGTGTGTGTGTGTGTGTGTGTGTTCGTTTATATATTGGATCGGATTTCCTACATTTTTCAACCGATTTCAACTAAACTTCACAGGACTGCATAAAATTACCTTGTGGTGGTTCTGACATCGCCAAATATCAGAAAAACACAATAGTTTTTGTACGAAATCAATTTGAAAACACGATTAAGAGGCATCGCTGTCACGAGAATGAAAGGAGGACAACTCATATCGAGTTATACTTATTATAAAACCCAGGTTGTTTGTGTGTGTGTGTGTGTGTGTCTGTGTTCTTTTATATATGGGATCGGATTTCCTACATTTTTCAAACGATTTCAACAAAAATTCACTTTTTTTGGCAGGTAGTGTTTCTTATTGTCTTGCACGCTTTTTCCTTTATTTTTACATTCAGAATGCTTTAAAAATTCCATTTACAAGACAATTGTTTATAATAAAATTCTATTCAATCGATAGACTCATAACGATTGAAAACAATGTTTTTGTTTGAGTTTGGGTTTGACCAATTCGTAAAAGAAAAAAAAAACTAATTAAGACATGCGTGTCCGTCAACCTTAAACAATAATCTTTGTCAATTTTATTTTTCAGTCTTTATGATGGTCGATACTTGATCTATCTCTTACTGTTACATCCACGGGCAACGCCGGGCTCTACTGCTAGTATTTAATATAGGTATTTGACATAAGTATTTAACATAGTTATTTGACATAGGTATTTAATATAGATATTTGACATAAGTATTTAACATAGGTATACAGAATGCATCTTGCCAATTTATGGACATTTGACTAAATATTAAGTGGTGGGTTCAAACAATCCATGGTAGATACGGAGGGTGAAATTCTTATGAATGCAAACAGGCATATAAAAGAATAAAGTCAAAATGTTTGCCGTAGCACACTAACATGACTAATCCATCACGATTCTTTTGATAGCTCCAAACGAAATTTATAACAAATGAAGTTTTTCAGATTCGCGTTTTATGACCCATATCGATGCTAATGTGTCATGAATCTAAAATAAGGTAAGTAAGCGAGTGCGATCGTTTAAAGGAGAAAGTCTTTCCATTGAACCGATTCAAATTAGTCGAGGCAGAAGTGATCGGGAGGTCAAGGTTCCATCCAAATTGCTTGATTGATTAGAGGCGTTACTAAATAAAAAAATACGATTTTACTAATGCAACTACTTAACCTGCACGGCGAGATGATTTTAATAGGACTAGAAAACTTAAACGGATTTATTATCTGCGGACATAGCCATAAAATCAAACACTGCACTAGATATGGTGGTGTTGATGGCAAATTTATGATTGGATTCTTGCATGAGGTTAGTGTTAAGGCTAGAGGTAATTGATGAAAAAAATGAGGGATAAATGGTAAGATAGAATACATGGTTAGAAGAAAACAATAAACAAAAAAAGGCAGCCGAAGGGTTTTTTTGTACTAATGTTCATCCAATACAAGCCTCAAGAGCCACTCAAGTTAGAAGGTTACTATGTGGTGTTCTATGAGCGTAAGAGAATACGCTGGCGGTCCGACAGCAGGCCACAAGCGGAAACCAAGTAGCAGATTAGTGGCTTACGTGTAGGGAAAGAGCAAAATTTTTATGTTTATAAATCTAAAATGTTTTGCTTTTGTTAAAGCTTCATCAGAGGAGAAAAAGAAAATTTTTAATTTTTGCGTTGTTTCGATTTTTTTGCTTAAGCAGACCTCACGTGCATCTGTCCTGACAAGCT
Organism: Acanthosepion pharaonis; assembly: GCA_903632075.3. NCBI lineage: Eukaryota > Metazoa > Mollusca > Cephalopoda > Sepiida > Sepiidae > Acanthosepion > Acanthosepion pharaonis. The sequence continues at coordinate 302,098 of CAHIKZ030000527.1, read as the reverse complement.
GCGTTCCTTTGTATAATTCGTGGAATGTATATCATAATTTAGTTTATCTACGCGGAAATCGCATTATTATGTATATTCCCCCCTCTCTCTCCCTCTCCCTCTATCTGTGTTTGTGTGTGTATGTATGGATTTGTTTTGTGTGCATGTTTCTCTCTCTCTCTCTCTCTCTCTCTCTCTCTCTCTCTCTCTCTGGTTGGTAGTATATTCAACTCATTGATGTATTAATTACTTTCGGTCAGAGTTGGCGTCCCCTTAGAAATCTCAACCGAACATGGTCCTTACATTCTCCGACTGTGATGTGCGAGATACTGACCAAATCTTCCCAAGATCGGTTGCTATTTATAACTGCTCATAATCAAATCTTTCCCAAGTTTGTGTTGTGGATTCCGAGATGAAATTCGGTCTCCAATGAATGACAAACACAGGAATTAAAGATAAGAAATAAAATGTATTTACACAATAATACAAAGGGTAATACTCTTAGTAAATACAGGAACGTGGTTAGTAGCAATAACATATAGATATATACAGTCTAGAAGTAGGACTTCCTTAGAGTCTACGTGCTTGTAACTGACTTCTACAAGCGGTTACCTCACACTATTACTCTACCTCCAACTCAATCACAATCTCAGTCTTCTTACTATCTCTACTCACTCTCTCTGTCTAACTCTGGGTATTTAACGGCAGCAGTCCAAGTAACACTTTGGTCGAGTCCACTTATATGAAAAAGGGGAGGACTCCATAACACCCCCCTCCTTAGATCCCTTTTTGGGGGGAGTTAGTATTTTTGCATTATTTACTTAAATGGTTTTTTACAGTCCTCTGTCCAATTCCAATTATTCTCCTTTTTTAGTAACTCATTTATTGGAGCCCTCAGTTTATGTATATTATCAATAAATTCGCCATAGTAGTTAGCTAGGCCCAGGAAACTTTGTAGTTCTGCAACATTTTTTGGTTCCGGCATATTTTTAATTGCCGATGCCCTCTCTGGGTCTGGTTTCCTGCCATTTTCATTTATTATCTGACCTAAATATTTAATTTCATTTAGGAAAAAAAATCACACTTTTCTCCTTTTACTTTGAACCCAAAGTCCTGAAGTCTTCTGAAAACTTCCTTTATGTGTGATGTGTGCTCTTCAACATTGTCGCTCTTAATTAGAATATCATCCAGATAAGCGGTCGCGAAATTTTGGCCCGTGAGGATTGTGTCCATCGTTTGCTGAAAAATTGCTGGTGCAACTTTTACTCCGAATGGTAGTCTGTTGAATTTGTACAACCCTTTGTGCGTATTAATGCAAAGGATTTTCGTACTCTCTTCTTGTATTGGAATTTTTAGATAAGCCTCACTAAGATCTATTTTTGAAAATATCTCACCGACGTTGAGCTTTGTAAATATCTCCTCTGGGCTCGGTAGTGGGTTATGAAGGTCTTTTATTGACTTGTTGAGTCCCGTCGAAAAATCTGCGCATACGCGAATTTCTCCTGACTTCTTTTTTACATAAACCACCGGCGCTGCCCACTCGCTAAACTCTGTTTTTGATAGAATCCCAGTTTGTTCAAGTCTCTCCAATTCTTTGTCTATTTTTCTGTAGTAGCAAACGGTACATTTCGCTTCTTTTTAAAAATTGGTTGGACGTTTTCTTTTAATTCTATTTTGGCCTTAAATTTGTTGCATCGTCCCAACCCGCTTGAAAATACCTCAGAAAATTGGTTATATAATTCTTCCTTCAATTTTATAGTATCTGATGGTTCAACCTCTAACTTTTTGCAAAAAGAGTTGATAGGTAGGTCCCAAACGTTGAACTTTTGCATCCAGATGATACCTACTAGATTTTCAGTGTCTTTCATGAAGTTTTTTTGTTTTGCCGTGAAATTTAACATTCACGATTATTTCTCCCTCAAATTTTATTCGTTTGCCTGTAACTGATTTGGCAATTTTTTGTGTGTGTAACATGGTAGGCCTGTTGAGTTTTCTCCATGTCTGTAAGTTGATTATCGTGAGGTCGGAACCCGAATCCAGTTGTAATTTAATCTTTTTATTTAAAATTTCCAGTTTCACATATTTCCTTACGTTGGTGTTGTCATCATTATGCATCCTTGTAATTCTTATTCTATTAGTATCTTTTTCTATTTCTACATTGGGATGCCCTGTTGGCTTTTTTTTTCCACATTCAAGACAGTTTTTATATCTAAAGCGACAATCCTTGTTCCAATGTCGTCCTCCACATCGATAACATGCTGATGGTGGGGGCTTATATTTGCTTCGATATTCGTCATAATTTGTCCTGTATGTTGTACTTTTTCTCTTATTATACAATTTCCTTTTTCTTTCCGGAGAGGGTGAGAATCTTTTTTCATTGTCGTAAAATTTTACTTTTCTTTCCGGGGAGGGTGAAGAACGTAGACTTTTGTTTAACTTACGTATATGAGAAACAGCTGATTCTTCAATGTCCTCTGCGTCTTTCTTTATACTTAGACATCTCTGGCAATCTTCCGATAATTGCTGTAATGTTAAGGTATTGTCTGTAAGGTATTGTCTCGTAACCTAGAAAACGTTACTGAATGAAGAATAACCAAAACGGAGGTAGGAAATGAAATGTTAATCTTTATAATCTGTCTATATTTCTGAGATGAGGTATTATGTACATTATTTACATTATTCGGACTATTGTCCTCATCTTTGTCGCCATATTTATTACAACGTTTCGGACGTTGTACGCTCCGGCCTTCTTCAGGTGGTTGAAATATTCAACTGAACCCTTTATTTTGCTCACTGGGGTAGACTGTTCTAGTTCCATGTGCCATGTTTATTGGATGTCAGTTATCAGTTATCTCCTGTTAATTCCCCTCTCTAAGTTCTCCACTGCCTTAACCGTTCACTTTCCTCAAGGACATATGGCACAGTGGATAAAGGCGTTGGTTATATCCGGTGACAGGACCCAAAGAGTGTGAGTTCAATACCCGATTAAGGCAGCTAAATTTGTGCAGATTAAAGTTGACTAGAAAGCATGAAGCTGAAAGAGAGTTCCACAAGCGAGAAGTGCGAGAAAAGAAACTGTTAAGCATAGAACTTACGGCTACATCTAGCCAGCATGACTGGAAATTGATGAGACTCAGCTGCCGTCTTGTACTGCACTTAAATTCATAAAGTCTTGGTACCATTACGAAGAGCTCATGCGAACAATTACTATGAAATTAGTGTGGCAACATACATCAGATCATTCCCTAGTCAATGTCCAGATTGATGCCAAACCAAAGGTATCCCCTGAGTTACTGTTCCATAGAATAATTTTTCGCTTCATGAAGGTGGAATAAGTCAGCTTTCGATTTTATACAAAATAAGATTCCCGTTCAACCTTCTGCAAAACAGCTACACTCGTCTCTGAATGGATCCTTCTAGAATGGTGAGTTTTATGCACCCCAAAAGATTCCAGCAAAAATCAAAGAGCCAGCCCTAGTTCACCCCCCCTCCTGAATGCGCTGCAGCCATAGCTTACCATAACCATTACTTCAGTATCTGTCGCAAGGAAGGATACAGTTTGATTCTTACTACATTCATAAACCGCCCGCAGTCGCTACAAAAAGTTCTTGAAAACGTAAAATGCTATCCACAAATGGTCCAGGCCAAGGTTGAAAAGAAACAAATTAAATCCCGTGAATTCTGGAAGAACAAAAACCAAATTATGAAAAGAGGCAAAACGGTTTTGACCACTACCATAAATGGTCCTGAGGTGATATCTTCCTCAACAGCCATTTGTCTCAATCTTTGCCGCAAACTCAACGTTAGATGAAAAAGGACTTCGCCTTCCCAATTTCCCACGTCTCACTGATCACAGTTTTAGTAAAAATTTCTTTACAACCCGGGTGGTTTCAAGACTTATCAAAAGCCTTGACCCTAAGAAGGCCATTAGCCCAGACAAAATTCCACTGGCTCTCCTTAATAATATCAACCCGGAACTGTCCCCGATCCTAACGAAGTAATCTAACCGCTGTTTGAAAGAGAAATCCTTCCCAGGCCTTTGGAAAGTGACAAGTGTATGCCCGGTCTTCAAGAACGCGGGCGAGAGATCTTGCTTCTCTCAGTATAGACCCATCAGTTATCAGTAATCTTTTTGAGTCTATAATCAACCAGAAGGTCGTCAAGCACCCAGACAAAGACAACTTTATGAGCCACGAGTAGTACGGGTTCTGATCAGCCTGATCTACCTCTGATGTTCTAACTACAATTACTCACAGAATTAGTGAGGCTCTTAACGGAAAAAACACTTCAAGGACCATAGCATTAAATATTTCGAAGGCATTTGATATGGCGTGGCACAAAGGTTTGTTGACTAAGCTCTCCAGTTACGGAATCACTGGAAGAGACTTCTCAGTTATAAAGTCATTCCTAACTGCCAATCTTTCTGGGCCATGGCGGTTAACGCAGGAGACCCCCCGAGGAGGAACTTCTCAGACCAACCCTCTTTTTGCTTTATATAAATGATTAGCCTAAGATTATACTCAGATCATTTGCGAACATCTATACCGCTGATACGCCGATATACGGGTCTATCTCTAAAACTCATTGGGGATTGGCAGTTGGTCTCTCTTCCGATCGACCCCAAACTACCCAGTGGGGTAAAAACTGTCTAGTTCCATTCAATGCCTGGAAAGCCAAACTAGTTACATCCATTCCATCGCCGATCGGACCACGATCTACTGCCAGTCTAAATGAATGAATGCTTCCCTCAGGGAGGCTCCGTACCTTGACAGACTATTGGCTCTCAAAATCACACTTGACCTCAAGTGAAAATCGGACACAAGATCCATCGCTGTAGGTAAAATGGTCGGCTCCCTGTACCGCTCCAGTAAGTACCTGACACTTCCCACTACCCTCTACCTTTACAAGATGAGGCCGAAAATGAAGAACTGTTGTCATATTTGGGCCGGAGCTTCCCAGTCTTTACTTTCCAGTCTTTTAAAAGTGTTTTCAAGTTCTTGTGGGTGACGAATTATTTTACACCCTCCAGCTTCTCTCTCACATGAGGGGAGCAGGTGATGTGGTGAGCCTCTCACTGACCTATCGCTACTTCCACGGAAAGTGGTCGAACGAACTACATTCCTTGGTTCCGCCAAGGGTAACCTTGTCCGCTAAGACCCGCCATGTTATTTACATTGTAGCAAAGCACCCTCATTCTCTTCGTATTTTATCAGTGAACAGTAAGTTCCACACGAACAGCTTCACAAAAATCATTACCCTGTGGAACAGACTCCTAAGAGGATGTGTCCCCGATGACTACTGTCTTAACATGTTCAAGTCTCGTGTTAATCGCTATTTTTCTCAACTATTTGCATAAACTGCCTCTTAATGTAACCTCTACCTCGAGTGGCTTCCGGGCCTTGTACAGAGTGAACCTTACTGTAAAACAAAAAAAATAAGGAGGTGGGGAAGAGAGTGAAGTCGAGCTGCCATATCAGAGCCAATAATATTGTTGATTCTTCTTTGGATTTTATCAAAGATCTCTAGGTAAATAGCAGAGGCACTGGACCATATGTGGCAGAAATATTCTAATCATGGACGAATTGTAGACTTATAGATATGGAGGATAGATTCTAGAGAGAAAAATTGTTTAATCGAACACAGTGAACTTTCTTAGCAGCTGAGCCACTTTTTGATGTCTGTGTATATTTATGAGATAAGGTATTTTAACTGCTTACACTATTTACATCATTCAGACTCATCTTTATTGCCATATTCACGACGTTTCGGACCGTGTACCCTCCGGATTTCTTCAGGTGATATACGTTGGAATTTCGAACCGAACCCTTTATTTAGTCCACGTGGGTAGTTTTCTTTTTTGTTGGGGTAGAATAATCTAACCCAGTGGACTAAATAAACGGCTCAGTTCGAAATTCTAACGTACATAATGTTGTTTTAATTCTATGTATATCTACCTTTTTGATTATATTTAAAAAAAAACTTTATCTCTTCTCAGCATCCTTTTGTAGAACTACATCTCAAGTCGCCTCTTCCTCTGTGAATGAATTATCCAGCATTCACTGTCATATTAGTATTAATACATTTACAAAATCTCTTTGAATCGTCCATAGTACATATTCCCCTGAAATAATTGCTTTACGATAAACTAAATTTAAATTCGTCCACATCCATTTGGCTCGTCGAAAATACAACGAAGGACAATAAATTAAACGCTTTGTCTATCGATTATTCACTACGGTCGAATGACCTATAAAGATATCAACTTTGTATTGAGACACTGATCGTACTTGGTTCAGTGTTTACTGCTTGGATTATTTTTATGTTATCTTCTTTATTTCCCTGCCTCCCTCTCTTTTTAATCCCGATTGATGCCTTTCGCTCGTCAATAAACAGAGGTACAGTGTAAACAAGTTTTATTTCACTCTGCATATACCTCGATGCTTTACCTCACTGTTTCTGTAAGTTATTTGTCTCTTTATTGATCAGCCTACGGACACACCACGTTGAAACCCCGGTTTCCGTCTGATCAGCGAAGTTAAGCATCGCTGAAGCTGGTCAGTGCCTAGATGGTTGAGCGATTGGGGGGGTATCATTTGATGTAAGATTTGATATACGGGTGGTATGCCTTACGGCCATATATCACGTTGAAACAAAGATTTTTGTACGATCAGCGAAATTAAGGAACTTCGAAAATAGTCAATTCGGAAATACGTGACCGCTTGGGAATACCAAGTGCTCGATGCTTAGATTCAGCAGGTAGCATGGTTTACGGCCAGATCCCGCGCTCAGCTTCGTTAAGCAACATCGGGCCTACTCGGCAACTACATCTTTGTGTAAATTAATTGAAACAACCGCTTTAGTTTCCTTTCTTTCGACATTCTTCGACATGGAGTGACAGGGTGTAGCCGATTTTTATTTTTTCTCTCAGGTAAGATTATTTGTAGTGGTGTACAGTAATATGAATCTCTTTTCGGGGTGTATGATGTAATTTCTTTAGCTTTGAAAAATATTGCGTCATCCGTGATTGCATCAGATATTTATCAAACCCAGTCACTATTGTCTCGACTGTTGATTAGTTGTCCTACGGTCATTGTCTGTGATGGACGTTACTTCAAGGATGCGTACGAAAATTGTAACGCTGTACGAACACACTGGCAAGTCTTACCAGTGAGCAAATCAAAGTACTAGAAACACGCCTGATTTAAACACAATCGAGAATCTATGGTCAATCTGCAAGGAAAGACTTTGTGGAATGGACATACCAAGTACTAACATGTGCACTGGGTCATGTTTCATTGGAAAAAAACAAAAAATGTAAATTATAACGGAATCATACGATTTGTTTCAATTAATTTGCATAAGGGTGTATATATGCGTTCTACCTGAGGTTGGCGTAAAGTTGAGACCCAACGGAGGTTCAAAGCAAGCATCTTCATTGAGGTACTCTAAGTTTGGATTAGGCCGGTAGTATGACTTACGGCTCGATTCCGCGCTCAGCGTGGTTAAGCAACGTCAGGCCTACTCAGCAATTAGATCGATGATCGTTTAGGGAAACTAGGTGCTTTAAGGTTGGATGTGCGACTCGTATGGTGTATGGTCATAATACATTGTAACGTTGATTCCCATGCGATCACCGAAGTTAAGCAACGTCGAGCATGGTCAGTACCTAGCAGGGTGGTCACTTGAATACACTAGGCCCTGTATGTGCGGCTGTTTACAGTCAGATTACGTTCTCATAAATATTATGTTTCCCTGTAAACTCTGAGGTACAAGTGTTCCAATTCCCGTCGGGTTCGTTTTCTTCACTTACGCACGAATACCCATTAGAAATGCATGAATCCAACTGTTCTCCCCAGATATGGATTAATTAGTAAGACTTGTATCACTAAACTATTATCTCCAAAAAGTGTATTACAATCTAAAAATATTTCTGTCTTTAAATAACCTACAAAGGGTTGATAAGCCGTAACAAACGAATCAATAAAATAATTTTTATTGGTGACATAGCTGTTTTTATTCCTTTCTGTTCTCTCTCCCCACTTCTCTTTGTCTTCCTCTTTCAAACCTTGCTATGCACGAACATATATCAAAAGACCTTCATTTGAAAAACTGTCTTGATTATATTATTGCCAGAAGACGATCATCAATATCTCATTATACTTGCTTCATGGATTACAATTATCACGAGATGACAATAATGCTAATATTTATATTGTTTTGATATTCAGCAAACATTTCGTCAAGTGACGTTAAGTTCCCTCATTGAAGAGAAACTATGATCTGTAATTGGAATGAAAGCAGTGATGGAACCATTTCTTTTTAAAATAAGGATCACTCCAAGGAAGGCAGTTAAGCCACTAAGACACAATAATAAATTGATGCAAATATCATGTAACCCAATATCACCTGCCGGATCATCGGCTATAAAACACAACTTTTCTGGTTAGACACCGAACAGGATTAAAAACAAGACCTGTCAAATGACAAAGGAACCATTCTTTTAAGGTCAACGACCAAAATGGGGTATGCAGGCCGTGTGCTGATGACACAGCCTCGATGGGCAGACGGCCAGGGAGACGGCAAGGGAGACGGCAAGGGAGAAGCGCTTCCTCGATAAAATCAACAGTCATATGTTTGTGATTAAAGCGAGCTCACAGTTGGTGATTATCGGCTCTCCCTTGACCTGGAGAGGGACGTGTAACTCCAAACCTACTTGCAGAAGACACGAAGAATGGATGTGGAAGAATTAGGAACAGAAACATTACCCAGGAGCGAAAAAAAGAAAAAAAGCACAATCAGGAGGACAATAGAAAGCGATTGCCATTGCATTTATTTGTTTGCAGGTTAAAGTGAATTAGAAAAACATGGAGAGACGAAAGAGAAATATTTATACTGTCAGTTATATGCAATCGCGAATGCACCCTATAATTCTTGATTGACATCTTTCGTTGAACTTCGTTGAACTGGCGCTACAGGATCACAAACAAAGCACTGTACCAAATAACAGAAACGATATAATTTGAGAACTTAGTAAGAAATCATTTGCACAAATATCATAAACTTATTATCATGTCCATAATGAATTCACCAAAACGAGACGACGATATTGCTTTCCCTCCCGAGTCCATTGTAGTAATAATGATTGGTGTGGCACTATGCTGATGACGTAGGGATAAGGAAGAACTGGAAAAGAAAATCCACATCCTCTACCAATTCCAAGAAATGGGACTCAAGTTAGACCATTCCTTAACAGAAACTCCGATCTGAAGTTGGAATGAAAGCAGAAATGGCACATACACTGAATCCATCATAAAATTACATTATGTGGGATTAACAAATACTAATCGCTTTAGATATCCAGGCGTATGGATCAGCTGGAGAAATAGAAATCGAACACATGCAAAATAAACTGTTCCAGAAGTAGTCTCATCCAACAACGCAAATGGCTACGAAGCCAAAACATCAACCTGGAAATTCGAGTTATTTTCTTAAATAGACTCGTCAGATCGAAATTTTCATTTATTATGCATGGCGCTAAACTTGGTCAAAAATATCTAAACTGTCAGTTGTATACAACTGCTTCCTAAGATCAATGATAAAAAAAGCCTTTGAAAGAATGAAGCATGAGAATCTTTGCCAAGACCACCCTTCTTTGAGCATTGTGGACTGGCGCTACAGAATCATAAGCAAAGAATTGTACCAAATAACAGAAACCACATCACTTGAAGACTACCAACAGCAGCAACTAACATGGATAGCCAATGTAACCTGAAGAGAAAATAATGACATAATCAGGATGTTGACATTCCACACTTCGAATAAAAGGTTAAGAAGGAAACCCCCATTAATACTGGAAAGAAAATTAACAGCTACTGAACTTGAGAAATCTCCTTTCGTGAAAAATTTTTTTAAGAGAAATATTTTATAAATTTCAACCGAAATCAGTACTTGCTGCCCGGTCAATGAATGCCAAATGTTTCCTTGTAGGGAAACCGCCATTATTACAATTAACATTACGAAATTCTCCACCATTCTCCTGTGTATTCTTATTATCATCTTCATTAGTCTAGGTGTGGTTGTAGGGTGCAGCAGAATATTGGGTCAATTCTCACCATGTATCTGGGTTGAAAGTTGGAGTTATTGCTTTAAGTTTGTCCTGTCTTCTGCAAGTAGGTTTGGAGTTACACGTCCCTCTCCAGGTCAAGGAACAGCCAACTGTAAGCTAGCTTTAGTCACAAACATAGGGCTGTTGATTTTATCAGGGGAACCGTTCTCCCTGGCCGAGGACTTGTCTAGGAAGCCGTCTGCCCATCGAGGCTGTGTCATCATCGCTCGGCCTCGGTACTTGCATCAAATTATTATTTTCCTTGTTCATTCGTATCTTTGTTATTGAGTTAGTTGGCATGTACGTTCCACCCTGTCAATACCTCTTAAATAATGAACCAATCCATGAGAAAAGACGTATAAGGCATATCAGAAACGCTGTTTGGTTTCAGTTTTCTTTTTCTTTTCTTAAATCCCACTCTTCTCTAAATGTTGAACTACTAATAATATAATATAATGGATTCATAGATTATCTCTAGATGCCTATATAAAACATGCTTTAAAGTCCTGGTCCATAAAAACAAAAATACTTTTGATACTGTTGTGGATTCCGGGTTGAAATCCGGTATCAATAAATAAAAAACGCCAGGAATGAATATATTAAAATAATGTATTAACGTAATAATACAAACTGGTAATGCAGGTTAGTAGTTCCAGGAATACAGGTTAGTAGCAAAATATATATACAGTCTTTGGTATTGAAGTATCGCTGTATGACTTCTTACTGAGTCTACGTGCTCGCTCACTTTGACTCCTACAACGCTGTTACCTCACCCTCACTCTTCCGGTTACCTACAACCTTTTACTCTTTCACTCTGGACTCGACTCAAATTGACTCGACTCCTCAGTTTTGCTCTGTCTTACTCTCGCCTCGCTCTTGCAGTAGTATATGTATATACTGGGTGAGTTCATTTGTATAAAAAGGGGTGGAGCCCTCAACAGATACTAATAAATAAAAATAATAATACTAACACTTCTTGTGGGGATATAGATAGTATTATAATAAAACCCTTTTCAATATTTGACAATAGGAAAACAACACAACACTTTCCAAGTATATATGAGAACAGAAGTATGTATGGAGCAAATATTTATCACAATATATCCATCATGACAATCAGTCTAATACGTTTATACAAGGTCCAAATTCTAACCCAAATGTGAACGATAAGGTGGTAAGTTTTCATCGGCAACAGCAATCGCCGTCTTCTATATTTTTGAGCTTTGCTTATTTTTTTCCTTCCTTCAATCCCATGTAAGGCGGGATGCTGTAAATAAATTTTAGTGATGAATGCAAAATAGTATTACATTCTAAAGTAACAGAATATGTAAGAAGACCAGTGAGTGATGGAACAATGCAAGATACACACCCAAAAGACGGTAAAATTTGACGATGACCACGTAATTATGCGCGTTGCATCAAAATCGACCCCAGAAGAAAATCGCTGAACGTTGATGGAAACCAAGACAGAAAAAGATTTCATTATAATACTATCTAATAATTGTTATCATGATGGATATATTGGGATAAATATTTGCAGGGTATATACTTCTATTCCCATATATATTTTGATAGTGTTGTGTTGTCTTCGTATTGTCAATGTTTTGCCAGACTACCATGTGGGAGATAACTTTCAGCATTACGGCTTTCCTTGCCGCATACCTTGTGCAATAAAATGGTTTCTTGTTCTGGAAAACTAGTCACACCAACATCCTGATCTCTGTACATTTGAACCATTGTGGTAGGAACTGAAGAAATACATGCTCCAACGAAAGCCCCAAAATCTTCCAGAAGAATTGAAACAAAAATCTAATGAGAAAATCTAGAACTTGTTCCATTCAATGCCACTTCGAATTGAAGCAGTTGAAGGCGGCAAAACTAATTACCAACTCCATATATGAACTTATGTGCTAATAGTATTAATAACATTGTGTAACAATAAATAGCAATTTTTGCAAAGATAATTCATTCGCTTTTTTCTGCGAGAGACTTTTTCTCTCCAGAATCTATCTGAAATATCTATAATTTTATTATTCATCCTTGCTTAGAATATTGCAGTAAAATCGACCTTGCCAAGAGAACGATCCTCTGTTACTCAAGCGGTAAAGGCACGTCAAGCTAAATGACGGTTCCGTATAGAATACAGGTTCCATTCCTGTCGGAGGACGAATATTTTCTATGAAAATTTCTCGGACATTCAGGCCGGTAAATCTTATTAATATAGTTAATTATAAACAGAGCATTTACTTAAATATTTGTATCTATAAAAAGAATGTATAGACATAAAAATGTCTTAAATAATTGTCGGACTTTGTCCATTTCATAATATATATATATATATATATATATATATATATATATATATATATATATAGGAAATTGAAGTTAACAGCCAGAGTGGTCAGTCTGTTTCATGCTACACGTAATCTTCGTGACCTATGAATGAAACTGACTGCTAGAAAATTGAAAAACAAGATTCTCTGGAAAGTAGGACGATCCTACAAAAAGACGAAAATTGGAGTGGCATCCTGTATATACAAGAATACTAAATAAAATATATATATATATATATGTGTGTGTGTGTGTGTGTGTAGATAGATAGATAGACATAATTAGGAGGATGTGAAAAATAATCATAATTAATTAATTCATCGAGTCTAGAAGAAACCCCAACAGAATGCAGAAAGAACTGGACGGCCGTTTCGTCCTATATTTGGGACTCATTAGCAGTGCGCATCCACTACCAAGAATTGAAACCCGAACAGTTACGACAAGTGGCAAAGGCCATACCAACTGTAGCACAGTAAACGAAAAATTCCCTCTGGATGTTTCTAGCAGGGAGTGGAGAATACGTCAACCATCTGACTGGTCCAAATGGTAATGACATGGACTTGAAACCAGCTACAACGTGTGATAGCGGCAGGATATTCGACACCCTGTGAGGTTTATGTATCCATCAGACAAGCTGGTGTAGGCAACGGAATTCCCTTATTGGTGAATGTGAGTCGAATGATGGGATTATGTATCCGGATTACACCCACAGTGTTCAGGATCCAATTGCTGACCGTCAGCACCTTGGAGAAATTCCAAGCAAGCCAAGAATCCAGTGGCCAAAAAGCAATTAGAGAGCCACTTGGTTGAATCACATCAATACTTACCAAACATCTAAAGCGCCCTATTAGCCAGAAGATCAGATCTTTCTGCTGACTTGTGCACGAGGTTTGTCTTGAGTGGTTTGCTGTGGCAACTGAAAGAAGAGAAGCGACCTAATGGACGACAGATTCAGAAGGGTAAACTCTGATTCGGAGCAGGGAGTTGTAAAGCGTCAAGAGGACAGGGCTTGTTTAATGATCTCAAAAAAGAAAAAGAAAAAAAGGATCTTAGTGATCTCTAGAGCTAAGAACCAAAGAAAATGTCGGAAGAAAAAGCGACAATCTCAGAGATCATTTTACAATAATCCTAACGCTTTTTGCTAAAAAGCTGTTTACCTAGACTAAGAGTGGCAAACTCGACGTACCACAGGAGGGACTTGAGAACCAGCTGTTAATGACGTATTCTGATGCTTGGAAAGATGTTCCAATACCCCCTATGAATGACCTTCCGAGGCTCCAAGATTCAGAGGTCATGTTTAATGAGACCGGACTAAAGCTGAGAGAAATTCGGAAATCCGTCCATAAATCCCGTGTCAGTAGTGAACCTGGAATAAATGGAATATCCTACCTATATTAACATAAAAATTATTCAAACGTCCTTTAGAATCTTATCATTCCCCCTCCAGCGGACATAGAAACAAGGTTTTGGACCACAAGAATGATGCCTGGAGAATGCCATTTTGATACCTAATGAAAAGAATGCAAAATGCATTGCAAATTTCCGCCCGATCACCCTCTTGAATAAAGAGGGGAAAACATTTTTTTGGATGTTGTGGGGGGTGGTCCTTGTTCGTCGTATGACAGACTTGCTGCTAAGTAACCATTATATGAACACAAATGTCCAGAAAACTGGGATACCTGGCTTCCCCGGCTGTCTGGAGCATTCACACATGATTTGAAACTCAATCCTATCAGTCAAAAAAAATAAAATAACTTCATATAATTTAGCTTGATCTCATAAATGTGTATGGATCCGTTCCTGATGAGCTAATTCGAATGTCCCTCAAATGTTTTTAATTTTCCAGCCTTTATGCAGTTCATCGTTGGTAACTGCACCCCCAAGTGGCAAGCCCTTCATGGCAAAGTCATGATGGTGCATGTGATTTCACCACTTCTTTTCATCATGAAACTCATATTACGGGGTGCAGCGGACACAGCAAAGGGAGTGATGACTAAGGAACAATTGATTTTTCCTCCTTACATTATTCACGGATGACATCACCATTCTGGTACCATCTAAGGTCGGTACCGATGAACTGCTGCAGTGCTACCATAAGCTCTTCACGTAGGCGAGAATGAAGGCTAAACGCCAGAAAAGCCGAGCTTATCCTTACTCAGAGGGTCTGTCAGGGAGATTCACTTCTGTATTGGGAGTGACATGATCTCGAGAGTCAAAGAGAAGCCATTGAAGAGCCTCAGATGGCTGTATAAAATTCCACTAACTGATTGGCACCAATGTAAAGAGGTGCAGGAAGAGGCACTAGATGGACTTGAATCCGTCTAAAGAACCCATCTCTCCGGCAAACTGAAGGCTTAGTGCTACCAACATGGTTTTCTGCCCTTGCTTCTGTGACCGTTGCTGGTGTATGATATTCCCCTGTCTCGCATTCAACAGACGCATCAAGTACCTGCTCATGTGGCATGGAGCCCCCTCCCTGCTCCTCCACAATGGGACTCTATACCAATGCCTGAAACCAACAACTTCTCATCTTCTCATTTGTAGATGTGTTCAAGGTTGGGAATGTACGCCTTCACATGATGATTAGGGACTCGGCCAATGAGTTCATTCGCAGGTTACAGGCAGATATCAAAACTGGTATCAAATGGTCGGCAGTAGAAGCCACCCTAGAAGCAGAATCCAGCCTGCGAACGAAGAAGATGTTGGGGGTGACCCAAACCAATCGAGGTGGCCTGAGCAGCACAAACAACCAGTTTTTTCCCGAACAAGGTATAAAGGGAAAACGAGGTATGGTGATTGAAGAAATCAGGAATTTCGTGGAAGTGCAACGAACAGCTACTACTGTTATCTCAGTCCACACAATCTGCTTGGATAACATGGAGTGATATTGATCCAATGATGTTATCATGGAATATCCTGATTGCAACGGAATCATTTGCAATACAATTCCTCCTGCGACCTACCTAGGATCTCCTACCAAATGCGATCAACCTCTGGCAGTGGGGGTACGCTGACACCGATGTATGTGCATGTATGTCAAAGTGATTCGAATCATATTACGTCAGCTGATATCTGGATGCCCACTGCAGAAGTACACGTGACGTCATAACAAAGTGCGAGAAGTGATCACGCAGTGTGAAGCAGCCAACAAACAGCCTGCAATGACCAAGGAACCTAAGATCCGTTTTCACAAGAAGGTGAACGCCCTGTGCGGAAGACCCAAATAACTCCCAACACGACGTTACTGAGTGCAGCCAATACTTGGATCTTTTCTAATTGATCTCTTTAATTCTAAGTTGAAATGATGATCCCTCTTACTGTCCATCCAGTTTTCCTCTCTAGTGTTCCATCTTAAACTTATTCACCGTTCTCTTGGTGGCTCTTGAATAGACTTTCAAGATGGAAGCCAGGGTGTGAAAGTTGGTACCATTACTGAAGACCTGAATGATCTTACCATTGCTCATTTGCGAAGACAGTGGGTATGGCATAAAACGATTTTTATCTGTTCCCTTTCTAGCTGAATAAGGGTTTTTCTGTGATTCTTAGGAAAAATGGTGAAAGATGGCTAAACTTCATATCTGAAAACCTGGGAAGAAGAAACCCAGTTTAGTGTTATTTAATTTTTTTAGATATAAAACATTTCGAGCGATGGATAATTATGCTGTTACATGATTTAGACAATAGGGCTGTTACATCCGGTATGTCTGTCTATCTATCTATCTATATAGTGTGTGTGTGTGTGTGTATGTGTGCCTGTATCTGTGTGAAAAGAGAAAGAGACAGCGAGAAGGAATGAAAGGTAGATAAAACAAACATAAGAATATGGTGATTTTCCAAGCGTAGTTTAGATGTGGCACAAGGCCGAAAGTAGAGGGCACCTGTGAGGATCGAACTCACTACTCAGTCGTAATTGTTCTATCGAGACAAGCTTGCTAACCATTACACCGCCTCGAGGTGCCCTTGAAGTAAATTTCTAAGCCTACCTTAGATGTGGCACAAGGCCGAAAGTGTGGAGTTCCCAGTGAGAATTGAACTGACTATTTAGTCGTAAATGAACTAGCAAGACAAGCTTGTTAACCATTGCACTATGACGAAGTGCCTAAACATTGGAATATAGGTAAATAGATGGAACAGGCCTAGAGACAGAGAAAGATAGAAATATGTATAAGTGTATATTACTGATATAGAAAGCATGAAAGAACGAACGAACGAAACGTGGGCAGAAAGAAAGAGGAATATGATTATTCATCCGGGTCACTTAATCCCGATTTACAAATATCTGGTTCCACTGCAGACCCAAAGCGACGCCCGTTTGCCTGCATGGATTTTTTTTCTTTCTTTCTCACATGTCTTCCGCTTGAAATTCTTGTGTGCCCGACCGTCTCGGCATGAATTTCATTCCTGTCATTTTCGGAAAAAGTCGTATTTCCGGAAGACTGGCACGTCAGGATTTTCATCGTGGAATGTTAATATTTCATGAATGAATTTTGATTGGCTGAACACGCTTTTATTGCCAAATAGTATGGTACATCTGTGAGAACACACACACATACAATATATATATATATATATATATATATATATATATATATATATATATATATATTACAATTGGAACTAGGAATTAAGATATCTTCAGTTTATGACCATTTTCTCCTACGAATTTTAATTTTTGACATATTTCAAATTCTATGTTGTGTTAATAGGTCTCACCTGAATTATACCAACGGATTTCTACCTGTATATATATAAATATCTAAATCTAAGGGAATTTCAAACTGAACCCCTTATTTAATCTACAGAGGTAGATTGTTTTCATTCCGCTGGTCTAATCTAGTTCTTATTTTGTCCTTAGTTTTTAATCCCCCCCACCGTTTCACCGAGTCCAAGGACTGAACTCGCAAATACTAATTCACCAAATTCACGAACTATTGCTTTCATTCTCTATTTTCGGTGTTTAATATTTCATTTCCTTTTTCCAATTTTCGAACATAGTAATGGTAATATCAGCCGTTTCCTTATAAGAAAAAACTTGATATTCATTGACCGGGAAGCGAGATAGACATCGGGATCAAACTTGAAGTTTTGATCTGTGTTCAAATATTTTTGATCGTCTCTCTCATCATAGGTGTTGTCCGTGTGCTGTACAAGATTCCGATCGTTACATCCTGGCTCTTTTTACCCTGTTGGAATTTGAATGACTCTTATGTGACGTCGTTGTTAACGGTTATACGGAACTAGACCACAACAGAAAAAAAAAACATGCATTAAGTATTTATACGTATATTAATAGTAATAATAATAATAATAATAATTATTATTTTCTATGCGTATTAAATATTTTAAAATTCATTCCGTTCTATGACACCTTATTTGGAAATTTGAAATAAAAGCAATAAAATGAAACAGACAGACCGTGTCCGGCTTAATAAACAATACTTGTTAATATACATATATATATATATATATATATATATATATATATATATATTTAGTTTATTCAAATTTAGGTAATCCGTATGGGTAGACCTGAGGAGGATGATATCCAGAGAGCTCAATGTAAGATTCAGAGCAGATATGTTTGAATAAAAAACAGACCACGTTAAGATTCCATGTAATAAGCTATTTCACCATAACCCCTTTTACAGGGTTCTGGATCATCAGACTTTAATTCCAAAAGCTGAAATGAAAAATGAAAAGAAATTCACACGTTTTTTACGGACCTCATCAAGTATATGCAAAGTTAACGAAGTGAGGAAGTGACGTGGGAGAGAGGATATGAGTGTGTCATATGTATCATTTCAGTTTCCTATTTTAACCCCAATGTGTCGGCTGGATGTTGCTCAAATCTAACGCGTCTCGTCTCTAGATAAAGGTGGTTAAGGGGTGAGCGATAAGGAAGACGTTACAACAACCCCAATAAATTACACGACAGGTTTCATTCAAATTCTTAGACGCTGTCAGTTCGCGTTACTTTAACGTACATATTTGGGAGGTTAAGGTTTGATAAATATCTAAATTTTAAAACAATCTACGAAGAAATTAATTTGAAATTCGGTGGAGTTTTGGGTATTTAGTTAAATAAATGCCATGCCAAAACACAATAGGACAGGACCACGAGACGCGTTAGATTTGAGCAACATCCAGCCGACACACTGGGGTTAAAATAAGAAACTAAAATGATACATATGACACACTCATATCCTCTCTCCCACCTCACTTCCTCACTTCGTTAACTTTGCGTATACTTGATGAGGTCCGTAAAAAATGTGTAATTTCTTTTCATTTTTCATTTCAGCTTTTTGGAGTAAAGTCTGATGATCCAGAACCCTGTTAAAGGGGTTATGGTGAAATAGCTTATTACATGGAATCTTAACGTGGTCTGTCTTTTATTCAAATATATATATATATATATATATATATATATATATATATATATATATATACGCTCATATATATTTTTTCAATAGTGAAAAAATTAATTTAAATTTTACACTTTTATTTGCAAAGATACAAAATGCGGCACAAGGTCAAAAGGGGGAATGGGTAAATGATAGTGTTGTCTGTCTTATAATTAAACCTAGCTAGCCACAATTACTGACACAACACATACAACAATATTCCTTACAGCAAAACAACACATTCTTACTTACCATTCTTTTTCTATCTACCATATAATAATGGCTGGCAACTCGTATTTGAGGATATCCATCTACTAGGGAGGCTATTCAATCCCTATTGCAGACACCTGCTCAGGCGCATTTTGTATTTGTTCAACACCCACAGAGCCCACCTGTAGTCTATACTGCAACTCTGCTGAACAGTTACATTTTCTGGCATCTCGTGTGATCTACAATCGGTACAAGGACAACACGCTCAGTTCTTCGGTCACGAAATGAAATAATAATAAAAAAAACGAAAGAATATTAATATTTTTTATTGTTCAATATATATATATATATATATATATATATATATATATATATTGAACAATAAAAAAATTAAAATCTTCAGACACACTGGGTTGTAAATTGATATTCTTTCGTTTTTTTATTATTATTCTATTTAGGTTCCTCGAGTAGTTTCGCCCAAAATGGACATCATTGGGAGGAGAAATATTTCTGCTTGCTGGTAGCAGTAAACTACAGAAATGAATCTTTTGCTGGAGAAAATAAACTTTTGT
>CAHIKZ030000527.1:182500-277500 GCA_903632075.3 Acanthosepion pharaonis | reverse complement strand
TAAAATATTTAAATCAATTAATGCCTTCTGTTGTGCTGTGTCATTGGTTGACAGCCATAGCATTGTGCGTATATTGGCATACTCTTTCTGTTGAAACTTGACTAATGCATGGAATAATAATGCAACACAAAATGTACTTAGAACAAAATGTATTGAAACAAGAAAGTGTACACAATATTTACATATAGTCTTTTGTATATTCCTGGTAAGACCGTTCCTGGAGAATGTGTTCACTGAGTCGCAGTCGGGCAGAGTCTCTGGTTGAATCTCTTGATTCCTCCCTCTCTTCCCGGTACCAACCATATTTATATGGTCGGTACTCCACTATGCAAATTAGGTGGATCCTACCACAACACTTTCTAATGTTTTTACGGATTTTTACCAAGTTATTTCTTTTGTGGGATTGAGAAACTTATAAATTATCTTTATGCTCCTTTGCGTCAATGGAGCCTTTTTGTTAATATAACTTTATCATTTGGTCACTTAAATTTTCGGATTTTACTTCACATTATTTATTTTGCCTTTATGCCAACATTATTTTCAGATTTTTGCTTTGCAAAGATTATTTATATTGTGTTCCAATTCACTCGAGGAATTTTTTTTGTTGTTGTTTTTGTAGATTTGTTCTATTTCCTTATCAATATACAGAGCTACCTCGGTTCTCGAAACGTCTCACATGTCGAACAAATCGGCTTTCGAACGGAAAATTCGAGATGAAAATGCTTCGGTTGTCGAACAAACTTTCGGTTCTCGAGCAACATTGTCGAACCGAGCCGAACCGTGTTAACCCGAACGAAATCATTTCTGAGTCGTTGTATAAATTGGTGTGTTCTGCTTTTCTTTTCCAATTTTATTGTCCTTTGTTTTTTTTTTCTCTTTATTAGTCCTCAGTCATGGCTCCAAAGAAAGCTAGCAGTGATACTTGGAAAGGAAAGAGAAAAGTTAAGAGAAAAACAATTGTTGATGATATTATCTCTTCCTACTCAGTTTCATATGGCAAAATCAACGATCTATATTATTCTTATAAATAAAGAGACGATCATGTCTTTCCTTTCCCTTTTCCAAACAATAACATCTCTTTCCTTTCCACTGACGCTAGCAATTCTCCTACTTACAGCTACGGTAAAATTAAAATATTCATCTATATTTTATCTGTTTGGTATTGGGTTTTTTTTTCTGATATTTAATGATTTTCATTAGTTTTATATATAAACTTGTGCACAAAAAAAGTAAAAGTTTAAAAAAGCAAACATCTTGGGACCAAGAACGGATTAATCTATTTTACATTGATTCCTATTGGAAAAATAGTTTTGGTTTACGAACATTTCAGGTTACGAACGGGCTTGGGAAACGAATTAAATTCGTGAACCGAGGCTCCACTGTATATATATATTATTTTTATTATTATTTTTATTTCGAAGAGATGATCTGTAAATCAAATGCAGTGAAATACTCATTTCTATTTGGTGAGAACAAATAAGAAATATCCCATTTGTAAAAGACTAAAAAAGGGTTGATTAAAAAATAGGGCCCGTGTCGCCTCTAAGTGTTGACTTCTATGTTCACTTTTATATTTACACACGCTCTATCTCTGATATTGAGCACTTTATCCCATAAATATAGCACATCTTAAGACTATATTTCTTCATATATATATATATATATATGTGTGTGTGTGTGTGTGTATACGTGTGTGTGTGTGTGTATGCGTGTGTAAAGTAATTGAGAAAATTGTAAATTATTAAGAAAAGCAAATATATTCCCTAAAAAGATCAATTTATTTAAAACACTTGTACACATATTTAACTTAGATTAGTGGTGGGCAAACTTATTTTTTTCCGGTGGGTCACGTGTGTTTGTCGGGTTCATGGTGAGTCGAAGTTATCAAAAACACTTAGAATAATGAAAATACAATAAAACACTCTTTTTACCACTGAAATTTAATAGTAACTAAAATTCCAATGTTCATTTGTGGTAATTTTACCTTATTCAATTCTTAAAAAGTTTCATATCATTACGTGATTAGAAAAAAAAAATCAGGTACTGCCTACTGCAAATGAGCAAACTTTATTATTGGCCGTCGCACTCTGAAGGTACCCTTTTTCGATGGGACTTGTGGAACTGCAGTGAATCGTCTGGTTGTCAGCTTACTCGTAACTATTCTCAGAGTAACATTCAGTCTACCGTCTGTCTAGGGAGATCTATTTGACGATTAATTGATGTTCGCACAAAATAACCTAGAAAGAATTTAAAAATTTTTTCAGGAACAATCAATGAAATAAATAGTCTTACATTTAATTAGATTAGAAATTAACCAAAATAGAAGAAAAATCCAATAATGTACGGTAAGAAAGAGTCACTGAAATATTTTCGCGGGTCGCACTGAAATCCGTTGCAGGCTGGATCCAGCCCACCACTGACTTAGAAAGACAAAAAAGATTTATTCAATAAAATCGTCCTCAGCCTAGAGAACGACCTCGATCCCGTCTTGGAAACAGCTGCATTTCCGGATCAAGTGCTTTTTGTTCATGCTGGCCATCACGTTCATGATAAGAGTCGTCAAGAAACACTAAGCTTCGGACTGAGGGAAGAAATCACATGTGTGGATTGACGTGATCGTGAAAATGCTTAGACAGCCACTCCTGGATAATATTGCGCGAACAAATACGGCTATTCACCTTAATCAATGGCTTGTCCACAATGCCCACAGATCTAAGCGAAATCTTTGGCACCTCGAAGGTCATGTAGAAAGGGGTTCGTGAAAATAAGAAACTCCTCCCATTTCTTAATGACCCAGGACTATCAGAGACGACGTGAATTTGATGTTCCTCAATGTGGTATCTCTGTAGCGTCCACACAATTCCACTATCTTTTTCCTTTTCTCCTCTTCCAAGAGACCCGCACTGAGTGAGTCGTCTTATTTCGTGTCTAATGGCAGCAGTAGAACGTGCCTTTTAATTTTCAGTCAGTTGCTATAAAAGGGCTCTCGATAATCCAATGGAGAAATGAAAAGATCATTTTGCACAAGCTGCGTATAATTACATTAGTTCTCTATTTAAGAATCATTTTGCCTTCCATCAGAATGGCTGATGCTAACCTCGAGGAGACAAATTCATTGTACCTTCTTGGCTTCATTTTCAATTATATAACTCGTATTCAATTGCCAAGTCGATAGATAGATAGCAATAAACAGAATGGCATAGATAAAAAGATAGATAGATAGATAGATAGATAGATAGATAGATAGATAGATAGATAATTAATAAACTTAGATCGATAGATAGATAGATAGATAGATAGATAGATAGATAGATAGATAGATAGTAATAAACAGAATGGCGTAGATAGAGAGATTTGTAGCAGATTTGCGACAAATGTGTGAAGTTTCATCGATCAATTCATTTCAAGAGATCAAATATCTACTTATCTATATGCGTGTAATATATATATACGCACACCCGCGCTCACACATGCACATAATTTATTCGAAAATTATAACATAAACATGTTATAAAATCACTACAAAATAGCCATATTGTTTCAACACTTCTGGTGTCTTATCAATTGATGGTGTTGAATATTTGCTCTACTCTGTATTGAGCACTCTTTTAAGAATAGTATTTTTGGTTATTGAAATTTATTCCGTATACACCATCCTATACTTATATATATATATATATATATATATATATATATATATATATATATATATAGACAGAGAGAGAGAGAGAAGACGGAGAGAGAGAACAAAAGAGAGAGATATCCTCTTTATGGGAAATGAGAAATTAAGACTGTTATTTACAAGCCTTAACCGATTTTTCAGACATTGTGTCATTGCTACTGCCACTACGTGATGCCCTATGAGAAGTGGCGCCTGGAGGAAAGCGGACCTTCCCCGTTATTTCGTTTTCGTACAATGTCTTCGGCTATTTATAGTTTAAATTGTTTATTTTCGTTATGTATTTGTTTTGTTTTTTTGTCGGAATCAAGTTCCGACAAACTCCAAGTACATCACGACACTAATGATCAAATAATATCCTATAACTCAAATCTAATAAAGTTCATTTCAATACCAAAATTTAGAACAGAAGAAAGAACATAAAATTAATCAAATAAATAAATCCAATAAAATTTCGAAATAAATAAAATTAATTATTAAAAGAAGAACACTATATTTCATGTCTATAGTTAACGAAGACATTATCCTGTGTCAAAAAGTATATGAATTATAGGAAATTTAAGCATAGGTTAAAAGTACACAATTTAAGGGATGGTGAGTGCGATCCTTTTTTACATACACCCACACACACAAATATCTCTCTCTCTCTCTCTCTCTCTCTCTCTATATATATATATATATATATATATATATATATATATATATATATATATATATATATTGAGGTAAGAATTTGAAAGCTTTTTTTTTGCATTTACAAAGTCTTGAAGCCATCATAATTAAAAAACCAAAACCCAACATAAATGAAATAGCATTTAATACTGGCAGCAACATCTTAAACATATTTAATAACTAATCCTTCAAATAATAAATACCAACCACCCACCATTTTGCTAATGAACTAATCCAACAACACTGCCTCAATACCCCAAAAATATGATCTATAAAATATGAAATGGAACTATTGTTTTTAATTTAATTAAAAAATTAAATTCGAAATTTTTAGCTTCCATTTTTGAAACTTGGTTATTAGCGTGTAGCGAAAAGACCATATTTTCAATCAATTAATTTATAATATTAATTCTCTGTAAATTTACATTGAGCATTCTTTTGTAAAAATAAAAATATCAATAAGTACACCGGATTATATATCTTACTGTTCTTACTTTACATATATATATATATATATATATATATATATATATATATATATCTGTGTGTGTGTGTGTGTGTGTGTGTGTGTGTGTGTGTGTGTGTGTGTGTGTGTGTGTGTGTGTGTGTGTGTGTGTGTTTGTGTGTATTTAAGTGATAGAATTTTTCGGGATTAGAATAATCATTATACTAATTTGTCGAATGTAGAAGAAACCACAACTGAATGCAGAAAGCAGTTTTGGACGGCCGTTTCATCCTGTTTTGGGACTCATCAGTAGTGTGCATCCACTAGCAAGAATCGAAGTCGGACCGTTACGATACGTACCACTGGACAAACGGACCTCGGTGACGAAGAAGAAACTGACTAGACTCGATACAGCGCTGCTACTCGCAAATTCCATAGTGATACTCATCCAAGTATTCATAATCAAACGGGCAGTGCTCCAAGAGTAACGTCTTCCGTCCCCTTCGCCACTACATTTCAGAACCTTAGCTGGGACAAACAAGGATACACAAGTAATAGAATTTTCGGGGATTAGAATAATCATTATAGTAATTCTATCACTTGTATAACTTTAGACTCGATGAATTATTATAATATATATATATATATATATATATATATATATATATATATATATATATATATATTTATACACGTTTCATTAAATAATATAGACAAGTGTTGTCTATTTATTTTATGTAAAATTTTTTCGTATCTTCTGATAAGTTTGGTAACATTATCATTTACCGAAAAAGAAATTCACAATATTTATCCATTATTTTTTTAATAAAATCTAAGCTTTCGGCTTACTCAAGCCATTATCAAAGATATAAATACAAACATATCAAACAATATATGGACACGACAGTGATGATATAGTCTGTCATTGTTATGTTTACATAGTGGATCACTAAGCAACGATGAACACGCGCATATAAGACGCTAGAAGCGAAAATCGCACGCATCTCATGACGTCACACATGACTACACGAGAGTGAATTGGAGAATGAAATAAGGAAAGCCGTTGGTATAACCAATGGCTTCTGTTACAATTATTGAAATTATAGACATTTAAGAATATTTGTAGAGATTCCATAGTTGATTTTGTTTAGGTTGGGTTTTAACTGTTTGATGTATAATGCTTCAAGTATTTTTAGTTTTTGTCTATTGTTTTCATGTCGAAGTATAGTTGTGTTTTCGACAAGTATTTTACGGAATTGTGTGTGCGGGCAGGCATGTTGTTTTAAATGCCTAAAATGTTAGAGTTTTCATTAAGATGTAGTGTCAAGCGTCGTGAAAGCGAGTTTGTGGTGTGACCAACATAAATATTATTTAATTCGTTGGAGATACACTCTCCCAAAGGGCACTTGAATTTATAAACTATGTTGGTTTTTTGCAAATCGCTAACCGGGGGAGAAGATTTGCAAAAAACCAACATAGTTTATAAATTCAAGTTATAGCTATACTTCGACATGAAAACAATAGACAAAAACTAAAAATACTTGAAGCATTATACATCAAACAGTTAAAACCCAACCTAAACAAAATCAACTATGGAATCTCTACAAATATTCTTAAATGTCTATAATTTCAATAATTGGTAACAGAAGCCATTGGTTATACCAACGGCTTTCCTTATTTCATTCTCCAATTCACTCTCGTGTAGTCATGTGTGACGTCATGAGATGCGGTGCGATTTTCGCTTCTAGCGTCTTATATGCGCGTGTTCATCGTTGCTTAGTGATCCACTATGTAAACATAACAATGACAGACTATATCATCACTGTCGTGTCCATATATTGTTTGATATGTTTGTATTTATATCTTTGATAATGGCTTGAGTAAGCCAAAAGCTTAGATTTTATTAAAAAATAATGGATAAATATTGTGAATTTCTTTTTTCGGTAAATGATAATGTTACCAAACTTATCAGAAGATACGAAAAAATTTTACATAAAATAAATAGACAACACTTGTCTATATTATTTAATGAAACGTGTATAAATGAAAATATGCTGCCTAAATACACACAATATATATATATATATATATATATAAAGAAATATAGTCTTAAGGAGTGCTATATTTATGGGATAAAGTGCTCAATATCAGAGATAGAGCGTGTGAATATAAAAGTGAACATAGAAGTCAACACTTAGAGTCTGTTTCCTCCGATGAATCCCTATTTAACAAAGCTAAAAAAGACTATGAAACGGCCCTAAAAGATAGCGGATTCCAAGCAATACTCACATACTCACCACAGAATACAAAAAAGACCAACAGGAGAAGAAATATCATATGGTTCAACCCACCGTACAGCAAGAACGTAAAAACAAATGTAGGAAAAATATTCTTCAAACTCTTACACAAACACTTCCCAGAATCAAGCACCTTACACAAGATATTCAACAAAAATACAGTAAAAATCAGCTACAGCTGCACCGAGAGCATGGCACAAATAATAAAAAAGCACAATAGGAAAATTATCAACAAACCACACGAACAAATTAAACCCACGTGCAACTGCAGAATAAAGAACGAATGTCCCTTAAACGGAAATTGTCTACAAAACAACGTAATATACCAAGCCACGATAAAATCACCAGATAACGAAGAAAAAGTATACATAGGAGTAACTGAAGGACCCTGGAAGCAAAGAAATTATACACACAAAACATCGTTCACAAATAGTAAATATGCGAACAGTACTATGTTTTTCTAAGTATATCTGGGAAATAAAAAACAAAACGCACATCACACCAAAAATATCTTGGAAGATAAGGAAAAAAAGTCATCAGCCTACAACAACCAATCAAAAACTTGCAAACTTTGCTTGGAGGAAAAAAATAGCTATCATTACTTTCCCCGACCAAAATAAATTATTAAATAAAAGATCCGAGCTCATCTCAAAATGCAGGCATGAAAATAAATTTTTACTACGTAACCTAAAAAATGAAAAAACGGAAAAATAAAATAAAAACAAATACAATAATAATAATAAAAAAAATAAATAAATAAAATAAATAAATAAATACTATGTTGCTTAAAAACCGAAAACCAAAAAGAGAAAATATAAAAATAAATTGACCTAAATTCATCCAAGTAAATAAATAGGCAAACCAATCCCAAATTAAAAAACTGTTCCCGCCAAAAAAATAATAGTTAGAATGAACTACAACAACCAAACAAAACTGTTAAATACGTGATATAAACAAATTTTTACTACGTTAATAAATAAATAAATAAAATAAGAAATAAAAAAATAAATAAAATAAAATAAAAAAATAAATAAAAACGAGCAATATAACTTGACCCAAATAAATGAACAAAGCGACTTCCGGTAAAAATAACCGCCATAATAGAATACCCACAATGCACCACTAACCCGTATATATATAAATAGCCGAGAAAAATAACAGCACACGTGGCCTGACGATTGTATATAGCATGAAACAGACTGTCGCCTCCAAGTGTTGACTTCTATGTTCACTTTTATATATATATATATATATATATATATATATATATAAAGAAGAACTTGGTAATCCGTATGGGTAATCCCAAGGAGGATGAAATCATGAGAGCTCAGTGTAAATCCAGAGCTAATATTTAAAAGAAAAACAGGTACCATTATATAATTTATTTCACCAGAACCCTTTTAAAGGACGGTGGATAATCAGATAGCACTTCCAAAAATGAAATGAAACGAAAAATGAAATTAAAATTGATGGGTAGTGTAAGTTTTTGTAATTTAACAGAGAGCGTAAAAAGAGTAGTTAAAGAGACATGGTAGAGTATAAGGAGGGATTAATTTCATATCTCTCTCAAGCATACTTAGTATTGGGGGATGAGGAGTGACCAGACGATGACCTATTTAGACGGTTAACTTAACGGAAGTGATATATTGAAATGGGAGGGGAGTAGGGAGAAAAGAAAAAGGAAAAAGAAAGAAGAGGGAGAGGGAAATAAAGAGAAAGAGGCTGTAATTGGGTTTTAGCAATTTATGTAAAGAATAGATTTTAATGCTTGATAGTAATTTAGATGTTTAAAAAACCCGTGTGTGTGTGTGTGTGTTATTATTTCAGTTGCATGGAAGTAGTTTCTAATATCGATACAACTTATGTTAGCCCTATCACATATTGAGCATTAGTACCGTGTATATATATATATATATATATATATATATATATATATATATATATATATATATATATATATATGTGTGATCCAAAAATGCACTGAAGAATTGAATAATGTCCTGACTAACTGAATACTTATTCAAGGCTGCTCATATCTATCTATCTATCTATCTATCTATCTATCTATCTATCTATCTATCTGTTTAGTCATAGAAGATAAATTTATTTATTAGGAAATCAATAAATTTTCGACTTCTGTAGCTTTCGTCATTGAATAGATTTGTTTGAACTGGGTTAAATTTCATATCAGTGTGGAGAAAAAATAATTGGGGAGTGGATATCCGATGCCGTGACAAAAAAGATTTTGTATTTTGGCACTGAGTTCATTAATATCTATCTCTCTTTAAAAGCACCTGTCAATATCTATAATTCAACTTTATTGAGCTACCACATGTCAACTAAATACATACATACATACATACATACATACATACATACATATATATATATATATATATATATATATATATATGTAAACTTTTTATATTATATAAAGTTTACACGTCGATATGAAATCTCACTCTCTCTCTCTGTATCCATATATATATATATATATATATATATATATATATATATATATACATGTATATTTATATATATATGTATGTGTATATTTATATATATCTCAGCGTTGCTTAACTTCGGTGATCGTACTACTAAAATCGGCATTTCAACATGATATGACTGTAAGGCCTTTATACTACTCGCACATCCAAGCTTACAACCCTGGCATTCCCAAGCGGTCACTCATGTAGGTACTGAACAGGTTCGACGTTGCTTATTTTCGGCGATCGTACAAGAACTGTTGTTTCAACTTGGTATGGCTATAAGGCCTTTATGCTACCCGCACATCCACGCTTGCAACACCAGGTGTTCCCAAATGGACACTCGTCTAGATACGCACCAAGCTCGACGTTGCTTAACTTCGGTGATCGTACAAGAACCGGTGTTTCAACATGATATTGCTGTAAGGCCCTTATACTACTCGCACATCCAACCTTACAACACCTGGCATTCCAAAGCGGTCACCCATCCAGGTACTGACCAAGGTCAACGTTGCTTAACTTCGGTGATCTTAAGAGAACCAGTGTTTCATCATGATATGGTCGTGAGCTGCATCATAAAGAGACTGTCTCTACCCTAACCGACCACAGGTTTAAACTGAAAGAAGCCAAAAGCTCGAACGGGAAAATGAAAAAAAAAATTACTTTGATGTTATTTTTCGTTATTATAATGTTTAGAACAGTCCTGGAGAGCCTAGTAAAAGGACTGGAATATTTTAGTTTCGAGAGGAACAGTAATTAATATGGACGGCAAGTTTTCGTTAGGATTTTGTTCAATACTTGCTAAATCTGCTTAAATCCAGTGAGATGTATCGTTGGAAAAAACAGCAAAATGAATGAATTTTAGTTAAATCTAGATATATAAAATAAAGGATGCCTGTCTGTCTGCGTGGTGCCTCGAGCTCCGTCGAACCGATTTTGACCAAACTTGGCACATACATTATACAATGGAAGAGATAGGTTTTTAGTGTAAAAATCGATAATTTAAAAAAAAGAGTCAATAATCGATAAAGCCGATCAAAATAAATTCAACCTTTTTCCTCCGATTTCGTTCAAACATGGTGTGTAGTTTACTTACATCATCATGAGCTCAACGATACCTCATTTTTGTTTTTATGCCACAGCGTTTAGCGAAAAACCGTGAAAAACGATGAATCGATTTCAACTCAAAGCGATTTCAACAAAAATTTTAAACTAAAATTTACTTCAATTTTCAAGCAATCTGATAGAAACTTCACTCATTTGTAGCCAACAATAAGTTGATTGTTTAACAGTAATTTAACTTGATAATTGATTCAAACCATATAGTGAAAACCCGCGTAAATAGCAAAAAATGGCCATTTTTACGAGTTTCTTTCTTATTTTTCGGTGATTTTTTCAACCAATTTTCATCAAAATTCCTGGTAACACATTGACAAATTTAATTTCAAAAACTCCAAAATAATTATGGTCTGAAGTGGGTATTCATGTTGTCTGTTTTACCCCTTCATGTCCTCTGTTAACTTTGATTGAATAAATACTACTTCTGTTATATCAGTAACTGCATTAATTCAAAATCTTTCTTTTAATTAAATAACTTTAAAGTAATTGAGTAAGATGCTGTTTTTGCTCCATTTTAATTGAACGCTTTTCCTGATCGACCAGCTGGGTATGGCTGCTAGTATATAATAAAATAATCAGATAATAAATTTCTTATTTAAAATATTCTCTAATAAGTTATTGCACACACTCACTAGCATCATCTCCATCTTTTGTTTTACTTCAGTTCACTTAATACTGGGTCCATGAGCAAATATGTTACAGGTTTACTGAGTAGGATTGTTGTAAGGACATAAGGGAGGTGGAAAGAAAAGATAAATGGTTTATACTATGAAGATTTATAGGACAGATATCGCTTGAACCTAAACTCGATGGGGTTAAAATTTTAGTAGCCTGGGAAGCATTGTCTCGGGAGCCTATTTCACAGCGTAACAGTTCTGGGGAAGAATCTGTCTGAATGAAAATTACTCTTTACCAAATGACTACAAAAGTGATGAGGATTATTTGACACCATGAACATAACATGCTATAGGATAGCTTGTTTGAACATTGGAAAAGTAATAGAGTATTGAGAGGGAGGCTAGCAACATTTCGGCTATGAAATAAATGTTGCAGGATGGAAAAAAACAAAACAAAAAAAACCTTTTTCTCTTTACATTGGTCTTCTTTGATATCATATTAATATTTGAACATATATTTTAAGTCCGACAACTATTTTAATATATTTTATCGTTATATATATATATATATATATATACAAATAAGAAAGTAAATGCTCTGTTTATGAGGAGTATTACCGACTTGATTGTCCAAGAAATCTCATAGAAAATACGCGTCCTCCGACAGGAATCGAATCTGTATCCTACACAGAATGTCATATAGCCTGGCGTGCTCTACCAGTTTAGCTACGAAGGAGCGTCTGATTAGCAAAATCGATTTTATTGATTTTAAACTACAAATTACCCATGATTTGCCTCGATCGTCCATATCTGCACGAAGCGTATCTTAACTGATACAAATGCAGTCACACACTACGAGATGGACAATGTCCGACAATTATTTTAATATATTTTATTGTTATACGTTACATATATAGACACACATATTTAAGTAAAAGCTATGTTTATAATAAACATTATTAACAACATTTAATGGCCTGGATGTCCGAAAAATCTCATAGAAAATATGCGTCCTCCGGCAGGAATCGAACTTGTATCCTACACGGAACCGTCATATAGCCTGACGTGCTTTACCAGTTTAGCTACGAAGGAGCGTCTGGTTAGTGAGGTCAATTTTACGGATTTTATACTATTAAACAGGCCGGTAAATGTTTCTAATTCTGTTTAATTAAGTTAGCCACCTTTGTACACATTTATTTTTGTTTCTATATTTTGTCATGTAGAAACCCTTTCAGCACGTGTCGAATGTTATTACATTGTATTATACTGTAACTTCATGTAAACTTTTTTCCTATGTGTAGACATCTGAAATCCGAAGACGGACTGGAATAGCCGAAGATGCCTCCCTAAAGTTAAGCAAAGTATTAAGAAACAGAAAGATTTCGTTAGAAACAAAGAAAAAAGTACTGAACTGTTACGTGACATCAGTCCTCAAATATGACAGTGAATGATCCAGGCTCATTGACCAGGGAGTGAAGAAAAGCCTAATTCAAGTAGTACTAGCTGCTCAATCAATAAATGTCCAATATTTCTTTATAGGGGAACGGCTATGATTTTCATTACTGTTACAGATGAGTGGGTGCTGATACTACACTTAGATCTCGGTCCGTTGGCCAGAGAGTAAAGAAAAGCGTAATTCGTGTAACACTGGCTGCTTTGTAAATGAATACCCAATATTTCTTGATAAGGAAACGGCGAATATTTGGTTTTCCATTACCAATATGGTTGGGTCTTGGATGACTTTAAATTTAAGGCTTGGATCATTAAATAAGGTTAGCTCTAGACTATTTTTGTCATTTTAATCTAGTTTAAACTAAAACTCATTCTTAGTAAATAGAACTGAAGACCGTTGATTTTGAAGTATACCGGAATTGATCCTCACTTGCTGGCACTCAATCTTGCCAACATGCACGATAAAAACAGTAATTCCAAGACTCAGACTTTTGATTATATCGTATCTGAAGAAATATGGAAAATTTCTGCTTGATAGCTCAAAAGAAATAAATATGAACAGCTCACCGGATCGATTAGAACGATCGATCAACAGAGGAATCTATCGATGGTATACAAAGCAAAGAGCTATTCGATTACCAAACTAATGACCGAGAAGGCATCCCGAGACACCGTTCAGTGTCCAGTGACCGAATCGGGCCATTTTAATCACCGAACGGCCCACTGCCGGAAAACGGAGAATGATAGCCTATATATAGCTTCCTGAACGCCTGATGGCTGTCCGTCACTGACTGCTGTCAGCCAATCGGCAATGACTTCCGGAACAATATTTGATCTATATATAGTATTGCATGTCAGCTTTACTCTGTAATGTTAAATAAAATACAACGAAGTGGTTACTATGTAGAAGTTACTAAAATACTCATTACAAAGGCGACTTTACAATTTCTCTCTGCCTCAGTAAACATGAAAAAATGAATAGCTATTAATGAATTTTATAAAGTTAAACTATTTAGCAATACGACTAATTGAAACTAAATATAAGATTTAAGTGTTTAAATATATATTTTTCCTGTTGGCACAGGTTGCAAATATATATATATATATATATATATATATATATATATATATATATATATATATATATATATATGCAACCTGTGCCAACAGGAAAAATAACGATTGTGATATTTCCGGATCCAAAGAACCTTTTAAACCAGAAATCCGAAGTGTTAAGTCCTTGCTTACACATGAGAAATTTTTTCTTAAGGACATATGAGCCTGGATAAAAAAAAAAAAAGTGTATTTAACTCCCCGACAACAATATATTTACAATAAATTTGCTCCTCCTTTTCTTCTTCTGTTCTTTGCTTATTCTTGTATCGTTCTTTGTTTTTTTTAATATAAAAAGCGTTAAAAGGTCATTTGATATATATATATATATATATATATATATATATACACATACGTTCATATATATATATATATATATATATATATATATATATATATATATATATATATATATTATAAATTAATTGATTTAAAATATGGTTTTTCCTCTACACAGTTCTAACCATGTTTCAAAAATGGAAAAGCCACGAATTTAATTTTGCAATTAAATTAAAGTCATTAGTACCATTTCATCCTCAAGCGAATTTTGGAGTAACTTTTAAAATTACTGGGTTTTAAAGACACAGCTAAAATCACGTTCCCATGGTTGCAGATAAATCTACTTCAAAGCTGAAATTTTGAATTCTGAGGTTTGCATGTTTTGTCTTGGTTACTGAAGATGGGCTACAGTAAATATTCTATTCAGTTTCATAGATTTGCTTGTCAATTGTCTGACCATAACCATTTGGGCATATTACCCCTAGGGATTGGGCCGCACTGTATACCCCTCTATTCATGAGCAGCAGAAGTAGGAGGGTATTATGACCGAATCAGGAGGGCATTTCCTTCTATAAGTTACGAGAATGAGTCAATCAAGTTGACATAGAATTCACATCAAGATAATTGGGAAAATTGTCTATTGGTGACCATCTGAGCCAACTGGGTGACCAAACTTGAAGCTTTTTCTTTAGGATTACGTGTTACTCTTATCAAAACCTATCACCAAATCAGGAATATTTGGTAATGATACACATGACTCGTATACCCTTCTCAGGCTGCATATAATGATGGGTATTAATATATGTTTCTATGTTTCTACTCTAGGCTCATTTTATTGGAACGCAGCCCGCTCCTATTGCAACACCTTCTGGGTATGACAATAAACTACATCCAGTAGCAAGGTCTCTGAAAGGGAGGTTTTGAGGAGCGTAGAACAGTCTGTTAAGTGCTGTTATTTCCAGATCTACACTGACCCAGGGTGGTAGCATCTATTCGGGTCCCGGTTATGGGCAAATAGTGAACACCCAGACTAGGGTCAAAACATGAATATAACATACAATAGAAAAATTTACAAACAATACATTTTCATAGTAAAAAAAAATACCAGCAATACATTTAAAATAAAAATAACCGAAGTTCTCCCAAAAGAAAATTTCGGCATTAAACGACCCATAAGTCATTACATAGCGTTAAGTATGATAAGCATACTATTTACATTATTCGGACTATTGTCCTGATATTTGGCGACATATTTATTACAACGTTTCGGCCTTCTTCTTAACGGATGTCAGTTACCAGCTATCTGTTTTTACTTCACCTCTCCTAGTTCTCCATTGCCTTAACCGGGTATTGAAATCACACTGTTTGGGCCCTGTCACTGGATCTAACTAACGCCTTTATCCACTGTGCCATGTGTCTCTGAAGACATTTGTGTATGAATTTCTGGGTATTATAAACGTAATGTCTTCAGCAACCAGTGCCCATTTTTTGCTTTTATAATTACTTTTTTTTTACCAGAGCTCATATTGCAATTTTTGTTGTTATTATCGCTTTTCTCTGGCACTCCTTATTATTGGTTTACATATTGTATTCATTTCTATGCTTGGTCGGCTCAGGAGATTTTTGTGACTTACAAAAATATATATATAGATAAAAACGAAATCATATAGCAACAAAATCAACAAAAATCTACACATTATGAAATGCAGCCACTGCATCCCGTTTCAAGCATCATCAGTAGTTAGCGAGAACGTTTAGATCCCACCGGCCTTGGTAACGCTCGTCCATAATGTGAATGTCTTGGTGAAAGCGCTTACCCTGCTCTTCACTCAAATCTCTACAGTTCTTTGGAAGTGTGAACGCAGAAAGGGCAGTTTCACTCACATTCGTGCCCTGAATTGGTAGAAACTCTACAGTAGATCTTAAATTTCCTTCTCGTATTCCGCACTCTGGTGGCTTCCCAGGATGTTTGTAACTACTGACTTTAGTAACTTGCAGGCGGACAGTTCAGCTTTGCTCAGTGCTTCTTCAAACATTGTGTCCTTCATGAGTTCACTTATTTGAGGGCCGTCAAATATACCAGCCTTGTGTTTTTCTATGCTTACCTTTAGGAACTTCTAGAGGAAAGCAAAACCGTTGCTTTCCCAGTCCATTGCCTTCACAAAGTTCCTCATTATTCCTAACTTGTATGGGTGGAAGCAGTATTTTTTTGGCTCAACGAGAGTGTGAGACTGAACTTTATACGAGCCAGGTTTTAACCTTTGTCTTAATGGCCGCTCTTGCCTGCCATAATGTTGGTCGTCAATCCGTCTATCTCTGAGACACAGAAAAACAAGGATACTTTATGTATCCACCTTGGAGACCTAGTCCAACCACCTTAGGATCTCCATAGAGCAAACATTTGTACTCCTAGTAATTAACAGCAGGCAACAAATGATCCATGCTGTTGTGTGTTTCTTTCATTTGTACTGAATAGCCATTAGGGAAAGATGAACAAACTATTCTCATTATGAGTCTGTCTATATTTCTGAGATGAGGTATTATGTACAGTATTTACATTAGTCGGACTATTGTCCTCATGGCACAGTGGATAGATCCAGTGACAGACCCAAAGAAGGTGAGTTCAATTCCTGGTAAAGGCAGTGGAGAACCTTCAGAGGCAAAATTAGCAGGAGATAACTGATAACTGACATCCATCAAACATGGCACGTGAAACTAGAACAGTCTACCCCAGTGATCGAAATAAAGGGTTCAGTTCAAAATTCCAACCACCTGAAGAAGGCCGGAGCGTACAACGGCCGAAACGTTGTGACAAATATGGCGACAAAGATGAGGACAATAGTCCGACTAATGTAAATACTGTATTCTCATTATGTAGAAGAACTGCTTTGAGATTTCCAGACTGAGCAGACTGCTTTGAAACGTTCAGGTCTCGTGTCAGTTCGTTGAGTTCTGCTTGTGTCATAGGTACTGGCTAGCTGTCCTCTTCTGGCTTGTAAGCACCATCCCCAGCTATAATAGTCATATTTGCTTGGAATCAGCGTTATATTCCATGTTACCATCTGGCTCAAGGACAGGAAGATCTGGGCCATGAGGGGGATTGATCTTATGGCAGAAAAAATATCAGGGTATTGGACATGGTGTTTGTTCTTGTGATTGATTCCTTTTGGATTTATCATGCAGAAATAGCAGTCCGTAATGTGATCTTTTCCTTCCCTCTGGACCATTGGAATGGTAAATGGTATATTCTTCCTTTTACTATTCCCTCAATCCTTCAAGTTCTCCACACATGTTTTACAGCAAACATTGGGAGCGAATGGCTTATCCTGATCACCTAGTTTGACTCCAAATTAATCGCGCTATACCTTCTTCAAAATGTCACTGATTTTCTCTTGACGTACCACATTACCTCAGATATAACAGAACCTGTCAAAATTATTCTTACACTTGCGATCCAATCTTACAGAAATTCAAATGTCAAACTGAAAAGACAAAAAAATAAAACAGCAGTCAGCTCGTCGTTGATACTTGTTAAAGTATATTAGAATCATTTTAAGCTGAGGGATAAGTGACATCCTCTCTAGGTATGTGGGTGTTAGCGAGTAGAGTGGTACACTGAGAGTTAGATACACATACATTATTTGCTATACTAAACATCAGGCACCCACAATCATCTGTTACAAGTAGAATCAATAGGTTTTTGAATAAGTACTATTATTGTGTACAACTTGTTGTGAAGTATGCAAGCGGATGACACCACAATTTATTCCTGCATCAAAAACAAATCTAGTGTCACTGACAAAACTAACCTGGCCGTGCGTCTCGAAAAGGACCTCCAATCGGTTGTGAACTGGGGCAGGAATTGGCTGGTCAACTTTAATGCTTCAAAAACAAAACTGCTCTCTATTAATCACCACAGAGATCATTCCCTGCCCTCCATTAGAATGTCTGACGCTCAACTTCTCGAGAGCATTACTCTGCGGCTGCTCGGTCTCACGTTGACTGCTGACCTGAGATGGAACAAATACATTGAGTCAATTGCTTCGTCTACCGCAAGGAAAGTTGGCTCCCTGTGCCGCGCCAGGAAATTTTTCTCCCCGGAAGAGATCCTCCAGATCTACAAATCAACAATTCGCCCTTGCATGGGGTATTGCTGTCATATATGGTCTTGAGCCCCTTCTGTTTGCCTCGGGGTTCTTGATAGGCTCCAGAGGCGGATATGCAATATAATTGGCCCTGTTCTGGCATCTCGTCT
This sequence comes from Acanthosepion pharaonis, assembly GCA_903632075.3. Taxonomy (NCBI): domain Eukaryota; kingdom Metazoa; phylum Mollusca; class Cephalopoda; order Sepiida; family Sepiidae; genus Acanthosepion; species Acanthosepion pharaonis. The sequence continues at coordinate 259,086 of CAHIKZ030000527.1, read as the reverse complement.
ACAGTCACTTTCTCACAGACGCGCCATCGCCTCTCTCTGTCTGTTTTACAAATACTTTCATGGCAATTGCTCCGAGGAGCTGCATTCGCTGGTTCCCAGACTTCATGAGTTCAAGCGCCCTACGAGGCTGGCAACCCGCTCTCACCCTTTCACTGTCGAAACTACTAAATGTAGCCATTTTTGTGTTCTCAATCTTACAAGGAAGGAACCTCTTTCACGAACCGTCATGATAATAATATACAATAATTTTTATTTATAATTTTTTTTATCATTCTAATAATCTTTTGCGTTAGATTTCAACTCTCTAAATTGATTGTACGCTGTTTTTTTTGCAGAGATTAAATTTTCCCTTGACTTTTGAGCAAAGGGTAAAAAATCATTTTTTTTTTTAATTTTCACCTTCAAGATTGTAATTTTTTGCAATCAATTTGGAATCAAAACCGGCACTGAAGAATTATCTATCAAACAAAAAACCTTTCATTGAAATCGTATGAAAACTGTAGAAACTCATAATCGAGGTAGAGTTACGTTTGGAAACCATTTGTGTTTATAGGAATGAAAGAAAACAGTTAATCCTAGCATTGAACAGGTTAAGAGGGTAGTGATTGGGGTAACATCCTGTTCGGAGTCTGTTCCACAGTGGTTCTCGGGAAGAAGCAGCTCGAATGGAACTTACTTCTCACCGGTAAAATATGGAGGGAGTGTGGGTGTTTTGTTAATATGTATGTGGCATGGCGTGTTCTTTTCATGAATGGTTGCTTTGGTGGGACCAGGGAATTTACTTCGTCCGAGCACTTTTCACGGAAGTAAAGTAGAGCAGCGAGAGGCTTGCCACATCCTACTTGTTGGAGAAGTGCTTAAAGGTGGAGAATAATTCGTCAGCCACAAGGGCTCGGAGACGCTTTTGAACTCTATCAAGGCTAGAGAGTGAGATCTTGGCAGCTTCTTGTTAAAATTCAAAGGAAAATCAGGAATATTATTGGTACTGACCTGTCGTCCTTGTTTCAGTTACTTTCCAATCGTCGGAAATTTGCTTTCCAATTCCTTTTTTTTATAAATACTTTCATGGTACAAATAGGGACTAGTTAAGATGTTTATAGAGACATTGTGGTATTATGGTGGATGTAGTAAGAAAGGTAAGTAAAAATGCGTTGTATTGGTGTTAGGAATATTGTGGTGTTTGAATGGTGAATAGATTTGTCTATTTGTCAAGAAGCTGATTAGACGGAGCCGAACCAAACCCTTGTAAGTGAAAATGGATATATGGAACTTTTGGAAGGCGTCGACGGCTGTGATCATTCGAAGTGACAAGTCATCGTGACCGAGAGTTTGTGCGTGCTGGCCTTGTTTAGATTGTTGATCACACTGGATAACACGCTTCTCTGCCATAAAATGTAACTGTTCAGTAGAGTTGCATTATAAATTACAGGTGGGCTCTGTGGGTGTTGAATAAATACAAAATGCAACTGAGCAGGAGTCTGCAATAGGGATTGAATAGCCTCCCTAGTAGACGGATATCCTCAAATACGAGTTGCCAGCTATTATTATATGGTAGATAGAAAAAGAATGGTAAGTAAGAATGCGTTGTTTTGTTGTAAGGAATATTGGTGTATGTTTGGGTCAGTGTCTGTGTCTAAGTTTAATGTTAAGGCAAAAGAAGACCATCCTTTTATCCCATCCCTCTTTTTGGCCTTGTGCCAAATTTTCCGTATTAAAGCGAAAATAAATATCGCTCTTCGTTAAGGTACCTAGACTTTATGACTTTAAGGCTAGTACAAGAACCTTTCAATTAGTTCGGCTAATGTATGCATTGGTAACTATAAAAAAAATCAATTTCCAATTACTATGGATAAACAGAAGAATTTTTACCGCACTAATCGAGTATAATGTAGGCACTAATCGAATTTTGATAAAATTTTTAGCGCATTAATCGAAGACGCACTAATCGAATGCGCATAAACCGAGGGATTCCTGTACTAAATTGGCAACAAGCCCTCCTCAATATACAGTTAAATTGGCTATATGTAACCTTAATTTCTACGCTGTTTCATTTCTCACACTTCTCACTTGTGGAACTCTTTTCCGGTTCCATGCTTTCCAGCCCAATTTGATCTTCAAATATATAAATGCAAAGTCAATCGTTATCTACTCTCCTCCAGATTACTCTTCTATTGTTCCCGCACCCTCATAAAGTTTATGGTTTCCTAATTCTTTCACACCCGCCAGTTGTGCCTTAGTGGCTTCACTGCCTTGCTTGGGATGAATTTGATTTTTAAAATGAATAAGGTTATTGTTAATAAGCACCGTTAACACAGGAAGTCTATTCTATTTCGTAACCATTTTCCCTGTGTGACGTTACGTTACATCGCAGACACACAGCTGGCAAAAGAAATGACGATCGAGAAATGCACATGCGCAGAAACAACGCTTGGCTTGACTCACAGATGCAAAGACGAAATGTCAAACTTATAGAAAGATAAACAAAAGGGGATAAGTAAATATCAGGAGCGTTTGAGTCATTGCTGATGCGTGGTACATATTTGAGACTTAATGGCGGAGTGGGTAGAGAACGAATGTGTGTGGGGGTGAGGATAGAAGACGGGTGGATCCGTGGGTTGCCAAGATATATTAGAGGAGATTATTTATTAGAAGTCGGAAGGATGAGGAGGAAGTAAAAGGATTTTTCATGAAGGTGAATGTCATAAAAGGTACACAAAGAAAGAAGGATGAGAGCAATAAGAAGAAGCAGGGAGAGTAAGGATGAGAGCAATAAGAAGAAGCAGGGAGAATAAGGAAGAATTAATATACGAGGAGAGCAGAGGCGTGTGATAGATTTAAAAAGTGGATGCCAAGGTAGATAAATAAAAAATGGGAACCATTACTCACGCACACGCACACACACACACACACACACACACACACACACACACACACACACACATATATATATATATATATATATATATATATATATATATATACGCATGTTTGTGTTAAAAGATACAGAGTAGATGTTCGAAAAAATTGAAGAAATAGATGAAATTAGACAGGGAATAGCCATTCTAGACAATTCTGTTTTTCCTCATATGAAAGGCACACTATACAGATTGAAAACTGAAACTTGTTCAAATATATTTTAACTCAGCAATTACTAGTGTTGCGGATATCAGCGCGAAAAAAATAACAGGCGAGGCAATGTATGACATAGTGTTCATTTTCGTACTAATGCTCTAGGAAAAAGGATGAATCCATCTTTTCTCCTTTATACTTGAAACTAGCATGTTAACTATTTTATGCGCATTTAATTATTTTATAGGCATTTTAAAATGTCGTCCTCTGTTGTGTAAGACATTTTATTTAACGGGAATTAGTTATTTTTATAATAACGGCCTCGAATACTTTCTTCACATTGAAAGCTATATTATATTTTGGTATTATCTATTAGTAGATAATATTTAATGTCATGACTGATATCTACACAAATTAAAATAAGTTTCAATAAATGACAAGTTAAGCTACGAGAGAGAGTGGTAGTTGTGTGACCAATGCAGGAGATATCATTTAAAATGTATTTAAAATATGTATAAAATAATTAGAATTTGTATATGTTGTAGCATACCTACGGGCGATAATGGGTATTTCCCCATTCACAAGAATACAGTAGTAAATACTGTATGTTGGTCTGCAGCCGAAGATTCGTCTCCAGCTGTGCTGCGCAAACTCTTTGCCTCCGAGCAGAGAGGATCCTCAGACTAAGCTTTTTCGAATGGCAGATTCTCGTCTCGGGAAACAGCTACCCGACCACATTTTAAACGGGGTCTACAGGGAATTTTTGGCCGAGCCTACGGGCTCGGGTACCCAACATTAAATTCGGCTTTGTGCCAGATCTGACCGCGTGGGGCGGTTGGTAGGTATCCTGCAGTTGATTCATTGTGGAATTCACTTGACTAACTTCTAGCAGTTGACTACTTCTACGCGACGATGGCGAATCTTATATGCGTTGTTCTTGTCCTAAGTATTATCGTTCATTACCAACCTTCGTTTGATTATTCTATTCACTAACCTTCCCTAGGTTATAACAATATACAATATTTGATATACCCATTTCCTGCGTTGTTAAGTTCAGTGAAACAATTATGTATATTACGTTACTTTAAAGATGCACATCTGTTTAAATTTAAAGTTAATGTTCCAAAAAATGCCAGGAAGTAATTAACAATGTTCCAGTCTACAATCCTGTCAGCATTGGGTTCCTGATAATGACCAAAACAGTTTAAGATACTTCAACGAAAAGAAAAGAAAAACATTAGACAATTTATTTACGATTTTGTTCCAACTGTGCAATGTGAGGCATGACTTTTATTAGAAATTTTGTTGAGACAAAAATTAAAAAAAAGCGATTTTATGACTAAATTTCGCCCTCGTCAAAATATCCTCCTTCAGCCTTGAATACTGCTGCACAAATTTTTGGCATTCTTTGCAAACGTTTCTCAAAGTATAAGTTTAATAAATGATGCCATTCTTTTTTCAATGACTCTTTCTCATTTTTTTCACTCTTCTGTCAAGTTCAGCCCATGACAATTCTGGTGTTGGCTTCCAACTTTTGAACTGTAGTTCATATATCATACTTATTATAAAACCCAGGTTGTGTGTGTTTGTGTGTCTGTACGTTTATATATTGGATCGGATTTCCTACATTTTTCAACCGATTTCAACAAAACCTCACAGGACTACGTAAAATTACCTTGCGGTGGTTCTGACAGCGCCCAAAATTGGAAAAACACTATTGTTTTTGCACGAAATCTATTTGAAAACACGATTAAGAGGCATAGAGAGAATGAAAGGGAGACAACTCATATCGAGTTATACTTAAAAACCCAGGTTGTTTGTGTGTGTGTTCGTTTATATATGGATCGGATTTCCTACATTTTTTAACCAATTTCAACAAAATTTTGGCAGGTAGTGTTTCTTATTGTCTTGCACACTTTTTTCTTTATTTTTACATAGAGAATGCTTTAAAAATTCCATTTACAAGACAATTATTTATAATAAAATTCTATTCAATCAGTAGACTCATAACGATTGAAAACAATGTTTTTGTTTGCGTTTGGGTTTGACCAATTCGTAATCCCCCCCCACAAAAAAAAACTGAACTAATTAAGACATGCGTGTCCGTCAACCTTAAACAATAATCTTTGCCAATTTTATTTTTCAGTCTTTATGATGGTCGATACTTGATCTATCTCTTACTGTTACATCCCCGGACAACGCCGGACTCTACTGCTAGTATATATATATATATATATATATATATATATATATATATATATATTATATATATATTTAATTAAATTAAAAAAAGCATTAGTTCTGTTTCATCTTCAAGCAGATGAAACAGATCTAATGCTTTTAATGCTTTTAATTTAATTATATCAGATTTTAAAATTTAATATTTTAAATCAGTTAATTTATAATATTTACATTGACCACTGTTTTGTAAAAATAAAAATATCAATAAGAACACCGGATTATATACCTTACTATTCTTTCTTTTTATTATAATATATATATATATATATATATATATATATATATATATATATATATGTCAATACATGCCAATCTGGTAGAAGATCGCTACAAATTAAAAGATAATGTTGCTCATTACTTTATGGTATTTTAATTTGAAAACAATGTTTTTTGTTTTATAAGTAAATGCATAATATATTTATTTATGAAACAGAAATTCTCTATTTAAATTCCTCTCTATATATGGGTAAAAAATATCTGACTTTTTGAACCACGTGTATTGCTCACTTTGTGTCAATGTAACACCCGTTACATCGATTGGCGCAGAAATTTATTTTCATTTTCTTGAAACTGCCCTTAGGAAAGTTAGCCATCCATTTCTTCCCCCCATCAGCTTTCGATAAAAAGAAGAGCAGGTCGAGCTTTCTATCTTTGGTTGTCATCCAGTCCAGGAAAATTAAAAAAAAAAACTCTGAACTCAAAACCAGTTGAACTTGAGGCAGACAACCACACCGCGGGAAAACTCATTTAGCACGTATAATAAATCGGCAAATCTCGCATGATGATGCTGCGATGTTGAACTAGTCTCTCTCGCTCTTGCTAAGTTTAGCCGACTCTAATAAAAATCAGTGGTAGCTAGTCCCCTAATGAAGCGGAAACTCAATGTATTAGTGAATATCTGCCTAAGTTTTAATTGACACTTATAAGTTACTTGTCCCTGCAGCTGAGACCTAATTCAGAATATACCCGGGATGGAGAAAAGAAATCCTAAAGTTAGACAGTCAAATCATTTATTCTTGTAACATTATTTTTTAAGGGATAACGGTACAAAATCTAGACAATTTCACATGTGAACGAGACTAAAAATTGAGATAAGGATTGATGCAAATATTTGCCTAGGATGAGGCCAGTGGATACAGTTATAAAATGCCAAAAAGTAAATAAAAAACGGAAGCTAATCGAATCGATCACCAGGTTAAAACTTCGAGCCACAAGTTTCATGACAAGGAGATCGAATTTCCTGATTCGCCATCTGCTGCTAAGTTGCTTCTTTATCCGAATCTATTTTCCGTTTTTTACGCCGATTCTGTCTGCTTCGTTTCTTTGTAAAGAACTACCATTTTTTTGCGCTGGTTCCAATTTGTATTGGAAACGTTATTTAAAACATGAATATATGTTTTTGTAGTACATGTCGGAAGCCGGTGTAAGGAAAGACTGGTCAACACTGTCTGTGCTACTCCTAACTAATCTAACTCTTGGCCCGTTCACTCTAACAATTCCCCCACTCACCATAAAAATCTAAGAAAGCATTCATGTTTCTTGATGAATATGCAGAATTTATTTTTAAAAATTCATTCCATGAAGGGAGAGGAGTGCATTAAAAACATTCAAATGAAAATTAAATTTGCGTTAGTGAGAAAAATAAGAGTCGTCACTGTATTCTGGAGAAGATATATTGGAATAATTGTCAAACGACCCCTTCCCAAATTTATAGAAAACCGTACCAAATTCAAGCTGGTATTTCTTCCTAGACAATACAATAAACCAAGTCTTGGTCTCATCAGACTCTTCTTAATTGTCATGAAGCCAGAATACTGCCAGTGAAAACCTGTCTATATCCACATTTATGTGTTAACACTATTCTTAATTTGTGAACTTTTTGCCTTATTACTGTTGCTTTGCCCACTTTTGTCTGGCATATAATGTTTGCTTGATATTATTTTTGCCATGTTCTTTTCTTTCTCTTTTTATTGTTTACTAGACTATTCGTGACCCATTGGGTCACTGATGTTTCAGGTTATAAAACATTGATTTCAACATTAAAAAAATATGTCTGTTTGAAGAAAGTTGAAATAATGATACTGTATAAAAAAAAAACTCATTTTTTTTGCTGTTAAAATTGTACGGTGGATGATAGAACATATGAAGTATAGTAAAGGTGAAAAAAGACGCTTCAGAAACACTGGACCACCAGTGAAAATCTCATCTTTCTGCTCTTTTATTCCATTAAAAAGAATTCTTTTTGCAAAAAGAGATATTTGTTATTACAGAAAGTACAAACATTACTTCTAATCTAGTAGGGAATGATTGAAAAAACGTCCACCTTTTTGGGAATTTTTCCTAGCCAATATGATCGGCCACTTTTTGCTCTCACCCGACTTCGTTCTGCCCTTCATTGCCTTGAAGTCAAAATGCTGCGATCGCTTGTCTGTATCCCCTTTTGTGTGTCACCATTTTTACTTTGTGAACTTTTTTTTTTATCATTACTGTTGCTTTACGTAATTTTGTCTTCCATCGATTGTTCGCTTTTTTATTCTTTTGTTATTGTTTATTGCAAACTTTGCCTCTATTCTGTTGAGAATTTCTGGCAATTACATTCAACCATGGTTAATTACCTTACAAAATTATTAAACTTCTATTTATATTTTTATTAAAACGATTACTGCTACCTTGGAGTGGATGTTTGAATCCGAGATAGCCAAAGAAAAGTCTTATAAACGACCTCTTATGCTTTATTTTCGTAGATACATTTACCTCAACCGCGTGCAACAAGATTGGTAACTCAGTCTCATCGTTTTAATGCTGAAATAGTTTTATGCAATCGCATGTTGTATATTAATAGTTTCTTTTCTCGCACTTCTCACATGTGGAACTCTATTACAACTTTTTGCTATTTTATCAACTACGGTCCTCAAAAATTTAAATGCAACATCAATTGCCATATTTAGTTTTCCTGACACTTGTTCTTTTATTGTCCTTTTTTCCCCCTAAAGTCTTCTCATTATGTTTCACTCTAAGTTACCCCTTGCGTCTTAGTGGCATTATCGCCATCCTCTGTCTTCCTGTGACCTGTTTTTTTTATTGTCCTTTCTCCTCACTAAAACCTTCTCATTCTATTTCACTTGCGTTTAAGTGGCATTATCACCATCGTCTGTCTTCCTGAGACCTGTTCTTTTATTGTCCTTTCTTCCTAAAATCTTCTCATTCTCTTTCACTTCCAGTTACCCTTTGTGTCTTAGTGGCATTATCGCCATCTTCTGTCCTCCTGAAACCTGTTCTTTTATTGTTCTTTCTCCTCACTGACGTCTTCTCATTCTATTTCATTCTCAGTAACCCCTTGCGTCTTAGTGGCATTATCACCTTGCTTGGTGTAAAATGATTAAAAGCAAATTAACACATTCACTATTACTTTTGATTTTTGTACTCTATATAAGACTACGTGGTCTTTATTTTGGTAAATAAAATAAAATTTAACAGAATTACTGATAATTTGGTAATTTGAACCATTACACAAAGCCATTTTAATTTTATTAGATTTACCATTACAACTTGCAAAATTATAATGGTAATATAAGCCGTTTCCTTATAAGGAAATATTCAACAACCATTGACCAAGCAGCGAATGCTACCCCAGACTGAAATTTATAGAATCTTTCTATTAAAACATTTTTTCAGCAAAATGAGTTCCTCAGGTTCAATAATTGATAGAACTGCTTTTAATATTGATGGGAGTTTCCTTCCTAAGCTTTTGTTCGTAGTAGTGTGGAAAATCAACATCTTAGTTATGCCATATTTTTCTGTTTGAGTGACGTCGTCTACACATTTTAGTTGTGGCTGTTGTTGAAAGTATTCAAGTGATGTTGTTTCTGTTATTTGTTAATTTTTTGTGATTCTATGGCGCCAGTCGAAGGAGCATGGTCATCGTTAAGACCTGCAGGTTCCTATAAAATCGACATATGCTGTATTTTAGTAAATAAAATCAAATGGTTTAACATAGCCACTGCTACCTAGGGTAGTTGAACTCATAAATAATTCTATCTACATTTTTGTTATCTGCAATTAGAACCTATTATAGGAAACTAATGATTTTTGTTAAACAAAATTAAATTTATCAACCTGTTCACTGCTACCTTGAATATATAATCTACTTAGATTATATACCACTGAATTTGTTGCCTTTACTAATCTCGGTGTTCATGAAATAAAAATTAGAAACTGAATGGATAATTAAAGCCTCCATATTCTTATCATTATAATGCTCTGTAGTCTACATTGAGCTCTCCCTGGATTTATATCTCCTAGGAATTATCCTTCCAGTCACCAACTGGTACAGCGTATATATATATATATATATATATATATATATATATATATATGTGTGTGTGTGTGTGTGTGTGTGTGTGTGTGTGTGTGTGTATGTATGTGTGTTGTCTGTGTGTGTGTAAAAGCCTGCTTCCAGAAATAAATATATTTTAATTACGCACCTCGAAAATTAAATTCTAAAAATGCGCCTATGAAAATTAAGATTACTTTGAAAGTGTAGCAAATGCTTTAAACCGGCGTTGTGCATGGGGTATTTGTAATAAGCAGTGATATATATATATATATATATATATATATATATATATATATATATATATATATATATATATATATGACTCTCCCGTCGAATTCGACATATGAGGGTCAAGCAAATCAGTTCCCAGGAAACCGACAGCCCGACAACAGCACATGAGATTTGATTTTAGTGGTGAAGGTTTCGTGCAGGACCATCCACACTTTTTGAAGGGCCGAATTCAGAGACCTGGTGCACTACGTGCCACAAGGTCCGCAAACGACCCTCTGCAGGTTTTGAATTCAGAGTTTTCCTTCTCCTAGACCAGTTGCAATCCAAGGCTGAAGAACCCAGTCTGTCCTGCTATTTACCCATAACCGAAGGGAGAATAATATATATATATATATATATATATATATATATATATATGCATTGAATAGATGCTGTCTTATCTCAATGAATGCGTTTTCTTCTTAAAAACATTTCCTTTGTCTTCTTTTTTAACATCTGAAATAGAAAGCTTTTAAGACGTGAATTTGGCCATGTTGTGAAGTTGCTGAAGATACTGGAACATTTTGGCAGCACATCTTACAGTAGAGAGTCAATAAAGGTTAGCTATTTTTTAAAATCAAGTTCACCGCATGGAAGGCAGTAAAGCCACTGAAACACAAGGGGTTACTGGGTGTAGCAGAATCAGAAAACAACAAAAAAAACATCACAAAGGAGTGAAAACAAAAGAAGACTAATCAGGAGGACAGTACATAGCGATTAACATTGCATTTAATTTTTAAGGGTTAAAATTGGCTGGAAAGCGTGGGGTCGGAAGGGAATTTCACAAGGGAATAGATAGAACGTACGGTTACATCTAGCCAAATCAACTGTATATCGATAAGACGTCGTTACCAGTCTACTATTGCGTTTATATTTATAAGTTTTATGTACCATGGCGAAGAACAATTGCCATGAAAGTATTTATAGAAAAGGCAGAGAGATCAACTTTATGTTTATGTTATTGCTGATTCTTCTATGCATTTTATCAAGGATATCTTGCTATATTGCAGGAACACCGGACCATATGGGACAGAAATATTCTAAGCATGAGCAAATAGGTAACATAGATAAGAGTTGTGGCCTTGTTAGGCCCAGAAATAAAGACAAAAACAGAAGAATTGAGTTAAACAAATATATTAACAGAAACAGTAATACAAACATACAAACGGGAGTGTTACAGCAAGAATGTTCGGTCCGACTGCCAGAGCTGATTGCTGGAAACTTCCTTCTCTAAAAGGCAGCACCTGCTCCTATTATAGCTGGGAGAGTTTATGCATACATGGATAAATTACCATAAGAATAAGTAAGATTCTGGAAAAATTGTCTAGCACGACACAGTAAACCAACTTTCTTAGCAGCTGACCCAGTAATGGATTCAATATAGTCTTTCCATTTCATGTCAGCTGAGAATGTTAGGCCGAAAAAGCGCAACCAATCACTCTCTTAAAGGTTAGCATCAGCCATGCTGATGGAAGGCAGAAAGGTGTCGCTCAGATGTTTAATAAAAAGCAACAGAGTTTTGAGGTTCAAAATTAACAACAGACTAAAGTTCGTTTTTGGCAACAGCCACCAATTTGGCCTCATCGAGTCGATCGGACTTACTATAGAGACAGGAGTAAATGGTTGTGTCATCAGTATAGATACCAAGTTGAGAGCTGATGCCATCAGGAAGGTCATTAAAGAAAATTAGAAACAAAATAGGACAAAGGATAGAACCTTGAGAACACCTCAAACTTACAGAGCATATCTCTTTAGAGGTTTTTAATAGTCAAAAGGGACAAGAGCCACTCAAGGTAGAGTGTTACTGAAAGAGCGTAAAAAGACAAAGTGAACGCTGCTTATTTTAAGGATATGTTGTGTATATAACAGCTGAGATTAAAGTTAGAGAGGTTAAGATTGTAATAATAGGAAGCATATCATTTCGAGAGTTTGCTCGACAAAGTAACAGTTTCGGATAAGAATCTCTAGGAGTGGAACGCTTCTGAACTTTCTGAAGGCTTTGGGGTAATATCATGCTATATCTTTACAAGATATAAGATGACATTACCCCAAATATTGCCATCGGAATGTTTCCGCTCCTAAAACTTGTCACTACAAAAACATCTTACCACCAGTCAGTGTTGGCCCTTGTATCATGCTAATATTAGCTTAGTAAATCTCTGTCATATCAAACTGTTTTTAACCCACCCTACTGGATCAATTAATAACTATTTCTGTCCTTACGAGAATGAAATACATTAAATCTGTTAGATAAGTATAGAAATTTAAATATGTGGGAAGGACGAGAAGTGCGACACTGAGATCCGAAGATGTATTTGGATGGCCAAAGATGCATTACAAAAGCTAAGCAGAGTATTAAGAGTATTTACACAAGCTCCTTCTTCTTTTATGTCTCATGACCTTTCACGGCATGGAAGAACGTGGCTCTCCACAATTTCCTCTCCTTTGTAGTTCTTAGTAAAATTTGTCCTTTTGCTATCTCTCCTAATCCCTTTGCCAACCATTTACACATGCTCCTTCTTTTCTATGTCTCATGACCTTTCACGGCATGGAAGATCATGTCTCCCACAATTTCCTCTCCTTTGTAGCTCTTAGTAAAATTTGTCCTTTTGCTATCTCTCCGAATTCCTGTTCTGCCAACCATTTACACATGCTCCTCCTTCTTCTATGCCTCATGACCTTTCACGGCATGGAAGATCATTAATTTCCTCTCCTTTGTAGCTCTTAGTAAAATTTGTCCTTTTGCTATCTCTCCTAATCCCTGTTCTGCCAACCATTTACACAAGCTCATTCTTTTTCTATGTCTCATGACCTTTCACGGCATGGAAGACCATGGCTCTCCAAATTTCCTCTCCTTTGTAGCTTTAGTAAAATTTGTCCTTTGCTATCTCTCCTAATTCCTGTTCTGCCAACCATTTACACATGCTCCTTCTTTTTCTATGTCTCATGACCTTTCACGGCATGGAAGATCATGTCTCTCCACAATTTCCTCTCCTTTGTAGCTCTGAGTAAAATTTGTCCTTTGCTATCTCTCCTAATTCCTGTTCTGCCAACCATTTACACATGCTCCTCCTTCTTCTATGTCTCATGACCTTTCACGGCATGGAAGATCATGGCTCTCCACAATTTCCTCTCCTTTGTAGCTCTTATAACATTTGTCCTTTTGCAATCTCTCCTAATTCCTGTTCTGCCAACCATTTACACATGCTCCTCCTTCTTCTATGCCTCATGACCTTTCACGGCATGGAAGATCATGGCTCTCCATAATTTCCTCCTTTGTTCTTAGTAAAATTTGTCCTTTTGCTATCTCTCCTAATCCCTGTTCTGCCAACCATTTACACAAGCTCCTTCTTTTTCTATGTCTCATGACCTTTCACGGCATGGAAGGTCATGGCTCTCCACAATTTCCTCTCCTTTGTAGCTCTTAGTAAAATTTGTCCTTTTGCTATCTCTCCTAATTCCTGTTCTGCCAACCATTTACACATGCTCCTCCTTCTTCTATGCCTCATGACCTTTCACGGCATGGAAGATCATGGCTCTCCATAATTTCCTCTCCTTTGTAGCTCTTAGTAAAATTTGTCCTTTTGCTATCTCTCCTAATTCCTGTTCTGCCAACCATTTACACAAGCTCCTTCTTCTTCTATGTCTCATGACCTTTCACGGCATGGAAGACCATGGCTCTCCATAATTTCCTCTCTTTTGTAGCTCTTAGTCAAATTTGTCTTTTTGCTATCTCTCCTAATTCCTGTTCTGCCAACCATTTACACAAGCTCTTTCGCCTATGTACTATGTCTCTTCAGGATTCGTGTAATCATGGCCCTCCATAATCTAATCTCTGTTCTGCCAGACATGTGCACACGATCATTGGTAGGCTACGCGCTGTATTTTTATGTCTCTCTTGCCTTTGATATTTCCTCTGAGTTTCAACGTTTCTAAGCCTTCTTTCTTCATTATGTGCCATAAAAATCGTTTTTTTCTGATGTTAAATATACGTATCCTTTTTGTTTCCATTTTATCTAAAACTTTGATTTTGCTCACACGTTTTGTCAACGGTATCCTCAGAATCCTTCTGTAGAACCACATTTTTTTTTGTTTCAAGTCTCTTTTTCATCGTTGTGGATAATATTGAGCCTTTACTCTCATATAGGAGGGCTGATATTACTTAGCAGTTCAGTATTCATGTTTTTGTTTGTTTCTAACGAATTTTACCTGTTTCTTAATACTTTGCTTAGCGTTACGAAGGCATATTTCGCTATCCCAATACACCTTCGGATGTCAGTGTCGCGTTTTCCGTCTTCCGTTAAAATGCTTCGTAGATATTTATATTTTTGTACTTGTTTAATTTTGGCATCTCCAAATTGTAATTCGTATGTTGGACTTTCCCTTTTGCTGCCAACCATGCATTCTCTCTTTGTATACAGTACATAGATATTGTGGGAAACAGAAGGCAAGGCGAAATAAATATATTAATATAAAATACATTATTACTGATATTGCACGAAATTATTCCGACATTTGTTCTTGTGATTTGTGTTGAGTTGATCTCCTGTTTTAAGTATCAACATTGGTTCCTTCTTATCATGTTCGTATTGAGCCATCCTTGATAACTTGATTTAATGGTGGATATGTCTTGGTGAAAGCTATCACCATGTTCATCGCTTACGGCATCCAGATCCGTTGAAAAAATCGGCATGATAATAAAAGAAGTACATTTTAAGAGACATGCGACATCCAATTCTCTGATACGCTGTTGGCATATTGTTTATTAAATCAGCATAGATTTCAGTTCCATGATAGCCAAAAAAAAGTTCTCCACCCATGCTACAAGCTGAACAGGATACTGACAGACTATTAATATAACATTTACCTTGAAGAGAGATATGCTATGTACATAGCGAAAGACTTGCTTGGTGAATTCTAAATATGGACTTAGAATCACTCGATTCGATTTAGTCTGGGTAGCAGGTTAAACTGTTTTCCAGTGTAAGCAACATAAGATAAAGTCTCCCCAATCAGGTGCAGACTTGTAATAATGTGTTAGAATAACTCCGAACGGCTTCGGAATAAGCGGACTCATTTTGGTAATAAAATACACCGTCTTTTACCACAAGTTAGTAAAATATTTATTTTCCATTGAAATTTTCGTTGTTCTAATTCTCAGAGCAATTTTGTTTTTCTCCGTTCTCTTCTAAATGCATTTCTTGTATGCAGACCGTCATCATCATTATCATCATCCTCATCTTCTCCCCCTCCTCTTTATTCAACTCCTCCTCCCCTTCTTCTTCCGCTGCTTTTTCTTCTCCTCCTCTTTATTCATCTCCTCGTCCTCTTCTTCTTCTCCTTCGTCTTTATTCATCTCCTCCTCCTCTGCTCCTTCTTCTTCTTCTTCTTCTTTATTTATTTATCTCCGCTTCTTCTTTTTCTTCTTCTCCTCTTTATTCATCTTTTCTTCTTCTTCTTCTTCTTCATCTTCTTCTTCTCTTTATACATCGCCTATCCCTCCCCGTCTTTATCTTCTTCTTTATTCATCTCCTCCTCCTCTGCTTCTTCTTCTCCTCCTCCTCCTCTTTATTCATCTCCTCCTTCTTCCTCTTCTTTTTCTCCTCCTCGACCTCTTTATTTCCTCCTCTTCTTATTCTCCTCCTCTTTATTCATCTCCTCTTCCTCCTCTTCTTATTCTCCTCCTCTTTATTCATCTCCTCTTCCTCCTCTTCTTATTCTCCTCCTCTTTATTCATCTCCTCTTCCTCCTCTTCTTCTTGTAGCCTGTTTACATTGCATGAAGGGTCTCCGTGGAAAATGTCTGAAATGGTAGTACTAAGGAATGAAGTTCGTACAAACATTTCTCATGACAACAGACATAAAATAGACAGATGCTAGCATTGTTTCCTCTCTGTGGAAAGCGGTTGTAGGGTAGAAAATCACCCACACGGTCGCCTAAACGCTTTTAAACTCTCTAAAGACTTGAAAGTCAGGAGTGGACAGTTCCAGCTCAGAATTCCTTTAAATGACGACAGCCAAATTTTTTCGCCTCCAAACAATTCCACCCTTAAATACGTGCTGCCAATTAGTGGGTTCTTTTGTCAGCACAGGTTCCACAATTGTGTCCTTGTCTCAGGATCATATCAGCTTAATAAAACCCTGTAATATCAAATCTAATTCATTTTACTGCTACCGGATCCATTCATAATAATATATCCTTTCTTTAAGAGCAACAAATACTTAAAATCTATTAGCTCGAATTATATTAAAAACCTGCTTTCACTTTATAATATTAATTAGTGATGTTTGTTGCTTCATTTTAAACCATCGTGTTAAACTTATTTTCGCTTTAATCTATATCTATTATTCTCAAAATTTGTGTGTGTATGTGTGTGAGATCGGATGTTGTTGATGCATTTTCACAGTTTTCATCCAATTTCGATGAACTTTTTTTATTTGAAAAATAATTATTCAGTGTCGGTTTTCAATCCAAATTGTTAGCGACAATGGCTCTCCACTACTTCCTGTCTATTATAAATCTCAGCAACGTTTTACTATTTACTATCTGTTCTTGGATATACGTCTTTCATAAAAACTTTAATAAAAATAAATAGTTTAAATTATTACAATAATATTATATATTATTATACAGTAAAACTTATATAATTAATTATAATAATTATACAAATTATAAATAATGATTATTAATATTATAATTAATATAATTAAAAATAATAATTAATTATAATTATAATTGTAATTAATTATAATTAATTAACATATATCTTCTGGTATTTGCCCACGCATTCCATTTGACAATTCATACTTGCCTAAGACATGACATCAAAGAAAAGAACTTGCCTACGTTGCAATCCTGGTGCAGCCCGGCCCGCCATGCGAATAAGGGATTACGAATCGTCTTTAGAACGTTCAGTTCGCCTGTCTCAAAATGCCTCTAGGAATGCTTTCAATCAGATCCACTGAGTCCGAAGATCAACGTAGCCATCGGCAATCCAGGAGAGCATCCCTGAAGGCTTTTGTCTACGAGACTGAAAAGCATAATAAAAGGACCCAATGGCTGAAGAGAAACGCCTTTTCAACTACTGCTGTGCGTGAGGTTGAAACAAGATTGTGAACGCAAAAACGCCTCTTTTCAGGCCCCCCACCCAATTCAAATTGCTGACCCCTCCATTTGGGGATGTGCCTCAGTTACACCCAATTGTTGTTACTAATATTGATTTTCGGGTGGGCTGACTTTAAATTTAAACTGCTCCAAATGAACGGTAAAAAATCCCACTAATGAAACAGCCGGTCGAAGACGGGTTATGCTGCTAGTATATATACAAAATCTGTAACAATGACATTTTAACCCTTTCAGATTATGAAAAATAAAATAAAAATGGTACGAAATCAAAAGTGAAGTTCCAAAATTCTATATTTTTTAAGAGTATGTTACACTTTGAACCATTCCATACACAATGAAGTTCTGCTATCTTTGCATCAAATTGTCACAATTCTTCGCCTCTTTTCTCTTCTAGAAGTCCGCATGCAAACTAGCTCTGGATTGTTCTTCGAGCTTTATTTACAGGCAAAAAATCCAAGAAATGAAATACCGTATATTTCCGCGTATGGGGACGACCTTTAAATGCCTAAAATCACCCTTGAGGGTCGTCTCATACGAGAATTTGTTATGGGGTCCTCCCCTTTTCATATAAGTTGAGTCTACCAAGTGTACCTGGACTGCTGTCGTTAAATACCCAGAGTTAGACAGTCAGTGAGGATAGTCGGATAGGGAGATGATATACGGAGAGAGAGAGATTATACGGAGAGAGAGAGATTATATGAACGGAGATAGTGTGAGGTAACTTCGTGTAGAAGTCATTTACAAGCACGTAGACTCTAAGGAAGTCCTACTTCGAGACTGTATATATCTATCTGTATTTGCTACTAACCGCGTTCCTGGACTTACTAACAGTATTACTCTTTGTATGATTGTGTAAATACATTTTATTTCTTATATTTAATTATTGCGTTTGTCATTCCTTGGAGACCGAATTCATCTCGGAATCCACAACAGAATTCTAAAAATGAAACCTTAAATTCTCGGTGATGTTTTTCGGTAGGCTAACCTCAGCCTTGGTGTGATAACCAATAACGTACATGAAAAAATTCACATTATCAAATAAACTGATAATAAAAGTAATAAAATCATTTCTACCTTATATATTACTAGCATAGCTTCATTATAAATTGCCTGTTCGAAGAATAATTCCATATTAATGAAATCAACTCGTATCTATGCAAGCTCAGCTGAGAAAATGTAAACATCGTGTTATGATTGCATCTAAAACAATTTCTATTTTTCATATTACTAGCATAACTTCATAATAAATTATCTATTCGAAGAATAATTCCATATTAATGAAATCAACTTGTCTTCATGCAAGCTCAGCTAAGAGAATTTAAACATCGAATTATGACAGCAAACTTTATCTTTCTTTAAACTTTCAATAATCATCATTGTAGTGTTAAATACGGCTGTAGTATTTATTTCTGATTAAACATTCGTTATCATTTTAGACAGACTTTAGAAACAGACTAGGTAAAAAAAAAAAATTAGTACACCAGCCTCTTTATAACCGTTTAGGTATTCAAAAAAAGAGGAAGAAGATGAATCAAAAGATCACGTGATAAAACGTAAACAAAACAATGGTTTCCCTTTTAGGGGATATGTGTAGAAAAAACATAATCTCGAATCAGTTTTGTTATATCGTTTATTGTGAATTTCCATGGATACAGTAAGTAACACTATTTCCAATAACATCATCTTTATATAATCAATAAGCAGTCATCTTATACTACAAGTATAGGATAAATTCATGAAAATTTGTTATATTTTTTGAGCTTCTCTTATCTAAAGTTTCCCTTATATGCGGAAATTACGCGAGAGTCGAATGATTATTCAAGGTCATGAATATTCAAGGTTATTCAAGGTCAATTATTTCTAAAAGATAAATCATTAATAATAAAATCTGCCGTTTTTTTATTGGGCAACCTGGAGATAAGGTCAGGTAAATGGCAAACAAATATGCAACAATGTAGACCATTTTAATTCATGAAAACAAAACATGTATATATGAACACCTCAAATCAATAGTGATTGGCTGTTTAATAGAAATGAAGTCATTCACAAAATTATCCGAAACCTAAGATAATAGACGTTTCAGTTAGGAAGTAATCAACCATATTGTATTGAAAGGTTTTCTGTGAATATGAGCTGCACTCATTAACACTATCTTTTGTACGTCAGATAAAGGTGGATTTCTCAGGATTTTCTTAGTCCATATATTCTTAATTATCCCTGATATCCCGTCTACGATTAGATTATTATTATTATTATTTTTATTGTTATTATCAAGTCAAATCTATCACAAATTCAATGACAAACATCACGATTTCTACAGAAGGTTAATCAAGGTTAATTATTCCTCAAAGATAAAACATTGATAATAAATTTTCCGCTTTTTTACTGCCCTCCTCGTAGTTGTTTTTTAACACAGACTTTCACCATATAGAAAACTCGAGAGCCACTCAAGATAGAGGACTACGCTTAAAAAGTAATGATAAAGGGGTGTGCGATGTAAATGAAAGACGATTAGGAGGAAAATAATATTTTCGTAGACCATTTATTCTTAATTGACCCTGACGTCCCTTCTCCGCTTGGATTATTATTATTATTATTATTATTTTCTTTGATTTCTGGCATTTACACATTTCTTTCCGGGTCCCGTCCAGGGACCTAAGGTTAGAAATGGTATCATGACACTTTCCACTGACAAAAAAAAAAAAAAAGAAAAGAAATATTACATAGATAAAGCCCTTCGTAAAGTGTGGGCTGTACTTGCCAGAACAGTTTTTTGTATCTCTTTGAGGCATGGACTTCCAGGAATCCCTTCAATTAGTCTACTGGGATCTTTTCCAACCAATCCTAGGGCTCTAACTTCAACAGGGATTGTTGATGTTCCCATATTCCCCATTTTTGAGATTTCTATTTCAAGGTCCTTGTATTTTGACAGCTTTTTGATTATTATTATTATTATCATTATTATCAAGCCAAATCTATCACAAATTCAAAGAGAAGCATCACGATTTCTACAGAAGGTGGCAATGGTATTGGTTCCCATTTAATACGCTGCCGAGTCTACCAAAATGTGGCTTACACTACGGAACAGTTAAATAAGAGATTTAATGGATTTAATATGATGTCAAACACAATCATGGGACATTAACGGAGTTTGAAGAACATTTTATTACAAACTACTGCAATTTCCATAAACATCTTAAGGTACCCCATTCTGAAAAGATATTTAGAATCTACCGACCTTTCAACACATGAAGATGTTTAAGTATGCAAACGATAGTGGTGGTGGTGTAGATGATGATGATGATGATGATAACGAGGCCGACAGAATAATTATAATATTGATGACTGAATCTAATTCTCGCGGACGGTCTGATACAATGACTGCATTCCGAAGTTTTAATTTCAAAAGAAAAATAACATTTTAAATATAAAAATGAAATCGAAACCTCCGACCCTGAAAAAATCCTAAAACAGACGCTGAGGAGTACAGATAAAGTGCGAGCAATAAAAGATATGCCAATCCAACAGTAAAATAAGGATTCCATTTGACAACCCCTAACCCTAACCCGCCCACAAAGAGAAAATGTTTTAATAAAGTAAAGAAAAGAAAAGAGTTCTGTTTTCAGGAAGTCATGTGATAAAAAGAATCCTTAAAAAGAAAGAAAGAAAAAAAATACTGAAAATTAGAAAAAAAGAAACGAAAGGAAATATTACAGTTTTCGTCTTTGTGTTTCGTTTTATATATGTTCCAAGTTTACTGCTATAAACGCTGTCAGCCTAGCAAAATAAAATTCTTTTAGGAAAAAAAAAAGCGATTGCTTCCTTTCTCCCCGTGGAACATTAGATAAATAAATATAACAAGTCATGTTGGGGAGGGAAGGAGACGAAATAACGACATATTCTCTGAAGGGTAGATGCACCAGGGTCGAAGCCTTATAGGACAGGTTATCTTGCTTTAGAGAGTTGATATGCAATGAATTTTTGGCTTGGGGGTGACTCAGTCGCAATCTTAGTTTGTGAGAATAGCAGTTTCATAAACATGGCGTCCTTTTCTCTGTCGGCGTTTTCGCCTTGAACCCAATTCAGATAATAAAGAAAAAAAAATAAACAAATAGTAATTGTCACGCTCTTTAAAAGAAATGTTTCCACATTTTCTGCAGGTTACAATTTTCTACTCAAAATTCTGAAAATAACAAAAAGAAAAACGAAAGATGACTATAAGTTATGAAACCCACTAGAATTACAAGCTGAAGCCATTTTGCAATCTCGCTTGGCGAACGACACTTTGAAAAAGAAAGAAAAGCAAAAAAAAAAAAAAATACGAAGAAAAACGTATCGCAAATGATAAATATTTTTTCAGTTTAGCATTTCGGAAAAAGATTAACAATTTTCTACCATTAAATTAGCTAAATTTAACTATAAAATTTTGGACTAACATATTTTAGAGTAAGTCTTTAGTTATCCGTTCGTACCTGATGAATGATTGCCACATTCAGAATTGTACGAAACGGTGTGGGACAAAATATATATTTATTATTAATATACATTTAACTCTGTTCTAATACATCGAGCTTTGTTTTATTACCACCAGGACTCACTGTATGCTATTTTACAGACAGGCAGACAGACACACACACGCGCATATTTAAATAGATTTTTGATCTGATATTATTTCTTATTACTATAAATATAGGTAAATATATTTGAGTTTCTACCCCCGCTTTTTATTTGCTTAAGCAGTGAAATTAGTAAGACTCTCTCGTTCTAGGCCGGTTGTTATTAATTTCACTGTTTAAGAAAAAAACAGAATAACAACTCAAACCCAAGAAAATAACTTTAAATATATATAAAATATATATATATATATATATATATATATATATATATATATAAAAGTGAACATAGAAGTCAGTACTTAGAGACGACAGTCTGCTTCATGCTAGTCTGGCCTGACGATTGTGTCTAGCATGAAACAGACTATCGCCTCTAAGTGTTGACTTCTTTGTTCACTTTTATATTTACACACGCTCTATCTCTGACATTGAGCACTTTATCCCATAAATATAGCACATCTTGAGACTATATTTCTTCATATATATATATATATATATATATATATATATATATATATATATATGTGTGTGTGTGTGTGTGTGTGTGTGTGTGTGTGTGTGTGTGTGTAATGATGTGTTTGGTAATCCGTATAGATAATTCCAAGGAGGGTGCAATGCAGAGAGCTCAATGTAAAAACAGAGCAAATATAAATTATATTAAGAAAGAGACAACTTTAAGTGTTCATGGGATTAGAATTTATTTCCTTAGGACAGGGATTTTGGACCTAATTCATCAGATCTCCATTTTCAAACCGGTGAAATATTTTGTAGAATTCATAATTAGTTTTTAATGTCTGTCCTTTTTAATTTGTTTAGGAGATCACCAGAGTTTTTTTTTTTTTTTTAAGTGTGGTGGACTAATAATGCCGAGAAGTGGCGTTAAAATTCTGCTTAGTTTGTGCGGGGGCTAGTTTATGTGGGGCGCTGCCTATCCTTGATATGAAAAGGTCTCATTGGTATGTTCAGTTTATGTGTTTTTGGTAATCCGTATAATGTGGGTGTTTTTGGATGGTATTCAATACGTTTTATCCAGGAGAAGTCATCATTATTTTAGTAGTTTTTTTTTTGTCGCTTGTGAATTTTTGTGTTTCTTTTATAGCTTTGCTTTCATTTAATATTTCAAAAACAAATATATGGCTAGTTTACATATAAAATCTCTCTCTCTCTCTCTCTCTCTCTCTCTACACACACACACACACACACACATATATATATATATATATATTGCACCGTTACTTTTTATCGACAGATCCCAAAACTGTGGATGGTCTGACAAAAAGCCTTCACCACTTGAAACAAATCAGTGTGTTGGTTCATAGCGAGGAATACATACATACATACACACACACACATATACATACACATATATATATATATATATATATATATATATATATATATATATGGGAAGTTGAACCTTACTACTTCGGTAACTTTGAGCCCAGACAAGCTAGTGAAATTAGGGGTAAAATATCAAAATAATATATATATAGCGAAATTCGTATTGTTAATCAGTCTGTCAGTTATGTGCCATACGTAGGCGATCATGTATCTTTCGATATATGACTGATGAGGCAGAATTTTTTCCCACAGTTGGTTGCCATTTCTTTCTGCGCTAGACCAGTTGCTAATCAAGGCTCTAGAACCCAGTCTGTCCTGCTATTTACCGATAGCTGGAGGGAGAAGACGAGGATTCACACCTTTCCCAAGGGTATTAGCAACGAAAGTGAATGTAATGGATTCGACTGGAATTCGAACTCGGCTCTCCGATTCCTCAGTCCGAGCCGCTATCCATTACTCCATCGTGCCTCTTTTTATATTACAAATAGTGATATAAATTACTTCCAGGCTTACGAGGTTTTATTTATAACAAAAATGTTAATCTTATTACAAATATCTAGTGTACGTTTTTTTACTAAATATTACCAAATATAATACTCGTGACCTACTCAAGTTCGAGCATTACTGATACGCATGCTGATATAAATGCTGATATAAGTAAAAAAATAAAAATTACAGGTATAGTGAGGATAGATAATGACTGACATTTAAATTGAAGATTTCGAGTGAGTAGCTATGGTCAAATGCAAAATAAGTAACAGAACTGTTCAACAAACAGAATTGACAATGTTTGCAATAACAAGAAAAAGAAAATAACACGTCAAAATATAATTTGTAGCATGCAAAAATATATGCAAGGCAAATTGACAGTAATAATGCAATACATTTACTTGAAGATAACAAAATGAATTTCTGTAAACTTGAACAGGAAGACCAACCAATGTAAAATCTACGGTTTCTTTTCATATTGATGTATTTATTGATGGCCTAAGAATTTATAAATAGTCGTACAGAAAGGATACAAAATCTCATTTCGTCATTGATGGTGATGTATTTAGCCGGGACATGGATTTATATACACCTACACAAAAAGATCAGCCAAGGCACAATCATTTTTCACCAATATAAAATCTATCTGCACAGTCAAGCCATCAATATGAAATAGACATTTTTACTTACATAGCAAGATATACACTTATGACCTAATGATTTATACACATCTGGTGGAGTGAGTAGCCATTGTCAAATACAAAGTAACAGAATTGTCCAATAAATAGAATTAACAAAGTTTGCAATAAGAAATAACAAAAAAAAAAAACAAAAAAAAAACAGGGCAAAATAATCTAAAGCAAGCAAACAATATATTCAAGGCAAATTAACTGTAATAAGGCAAAGCAACAATAATATGGCAAAAAGTTCATAAACTAAGAATTGATGTTGACACACAAAAGCAAGTTCGGGCAAGCAAACGTAGCGTTCTGACTTCAAGACAAGACAGACCGGGACTGGGTCAAGTGAAACCGAGAACCGGCTTATTTTATTGACTAGGAAATTTGAATCTGTGTGCTTCGGCCTATAAAATTGGGAGGGGAAAATGTTTTGCAGTCATTCCTACCTGTTTGAAACCAACAGAAGAGGTCAAGATTGAAATGTTCAAGGAAGTACGCATGCAGGAATCTGTGACACAAAATAGTTATTCTTGGGAATTAAGAATCTTACGGATGAAAATTAAAGAATCGATATTCTGCAATTGACATCAGCATGATTAGGCTGATTTTGCTATAACACGATGGCGAAATTTCCATCATTGGGAATTACAGGCTGATAATCGAAGAGTCGACACGTACAAATGAATTGATTTCAAAATTTTTCGTTTCTTAGATTGGTTGATTCTTTTAAGTAAATCCGTAGGCACTTCTCACGATGGAGACATATCCACAATGGGATAAAAATGTTGATATTCATCAGTAAACTCAGTTGGTTTGACTTCAGATTTTTCTTTCTCTTAGATTTGTTAGCATCAAAACCTAGACAACGCTGCCTTATTATTTCAGCCGTAGCTAGTTTCCTTGGAAGAAATTGATTCATGCCTTTTCCAAGGATATCAATACGGAGTGAACGCAACAAATTCACTCGGAATATGAATGCAGTTTTCCGTTTTTCTGTTTTACTAAAAATGTCCCAAATTCAGAATCTCTTCTGTTCGTTCGTCGTGGGCATGATAATAAACTACATCAGACAGCAAGGCCTCTGATTATGAGATTGAAGGTTTTCAGGTACGTAGAACCACCTTTTAATAGTTGTTCCCAAGACCACCCAAACCGGTGGGTAATAACAGCTGTTATGCATCCCAGCTAGGAGAAATAGTGCACCCCCAAATAGAAAACAAACCAGTGAAAATTAAGAAAATACATTTTTATAACAAAGGTACCAGTAATGTACTTTTATAAAAAACTACCAACAATGCAATTTTGTAGTAAAATTGCCTACAATGCTTTTTTTTATAGTGCACTAGTGTTAACAGCAGTACATTTTTATAGCAAAGTTAACAACAATACATTTTTATAGTGAAATTACAAACAGTATACTCTATAGCAAAATGGCCTACGATATATTATTACAGCAAAATGGCCATCAATATATTCTTAGAGTAAAATGACCAACCATACATTTCTATAGCAAAATGACAATCAATACGTTTTATAGTAAAACTATGACATGGCATATATGCTTAAAATTAAATTTATAATAATTACCAACCATAAAGTTTTGTAGTGAAATTGCCAGCAATATATTTTTTATCAAAAAATAGATAACGATATATATTTTTTATTTATAAAGAACAATATTGGTGGAAATGTATGACGAATTATAAAAGATTTTTTGTAACGGGTTTCGTCCGATGAAGTCTTGAAGGACGAAACGCTTCACAAGAAAACTTTTTCAACTTTGTCATGCATCCACCCCCAATAAACAAATTACCAACAACATATTTTTAAAGCAAAATGACAATCAATAGGTTTTATAGTAAAATTGAAGTCGTAGCATATATTATCCAAAAAAGAAATATTAAAAAAACATTTGCTTTGATTAATCTCAAATTCTTGTAAGGAGAAACAAGTTTTCAGTTCTCGTTTGATTTTGTACGATTATTTGGTAAAAAATGCAGCCAAGTAATTATAATTTAATCATAATATAATGCTCTTGAATTAATTATAAAGTTTGAATTCTTTCAGTATATGTCTAAGAAGACATGTCACATTGTATAAAGGCGTTGATTAGATCCAGTGACAGAACTCAAAGAGTTATGAGTTCAATACCTGGTTAAGGCGGTGGAGAACTTGAAGAGGTGAATTAAGCAGGAGATAACTGATAACTGACATCCATTAGACACATGGAACTAGAACAGTCTACTCCATTGAGCGAAATAAAGGGTTAAGTTCGACATTCCAACCACCTGAAGATAAATGTGATAAATATGGTAATAAAGATGAGGATGATAGTCAGAATAAAGTAAATAGTGTACATAATACCTTATCTCAGAAATGTTAATGGCGCATTAAGAAGATAAGTAAAAGATGATTTTCAGGAGATTTAAGAAATGTCATTTACTTTTTTTTTTATTTATACAAATTTTCCTACTACTAGAATGTTAGATAGATCCTAGAAAAAACATAAGCGGGGTCACATGGCACCGTGGATAAAGGCGTTGTTTATATCCAGTGACAGGACCTAAAGAGTGTGAGTTCAATACCCGGTTAAGGCAGTAGAGAACTTTCAGAGGGGGATTAAGCAGGTGATAGCTGTTAACTGACATCCATTAGACATCACACGATGTCGTGATAAATCTGGCAAAAAAAATGAGGACAATGTAAATAGTGTTTTAATTTTTTTATATTTACTTTTCGGTATTATATAAACGATACGGTTAAACAAAATCTACGAAACTAAATCTGCTGTTCGTATGTTGCATAAGCAAATTTGAAAAGAATATTTGAGTAAAAAGCCAAAAAAAAATGTAGAAAAAAGTTAAGGAATCATAGCAAAGCATTCACACAAAATGATTGCGTATGAGAGTGATATCAAATGATAGAATTAGTAGAAAATCCGTGATAAACGCTACTGAATGAAATGATGGACATGTGATATCCTAAAAGGCTGACGAATATTTTTTAAATGTCATCATATAGGCGATCATGGCATTCTACAGCTTCCTTCTAAATATTTTCATGATTTCTTGGGAAAGATCATGGTGTAGTTTCCTTTGTACGATTTTTGGAATAAAGTCTAAATATGATGAAAGGGTAATTTATACATTTTCTTTTGCTCTAGAAAATTTGCAACAAAAATATTAAAAACTATTTGTTTATTATTTTATCAACCAGAATAATTTTATATTGACAACATTCTAAAAAGTAATGCAATTACAACTAATGCAATTCGATATTTATCATTTATCAATTCATAAAGAAATAATTATGAAAACAATTTTTAATTCAAAAATCTATAAACATTTACTAAATTATTAAAATATGTGAACCAACTCTAAGGAAATATTTATTATTTACCATTTTATAAAGTTTGAATCAATTGGCAATTAGACAATGTTTTACCAACCATTCTAATGAAGAATCCAATAAATAACTAATGTAAATAAACAATCTAATAAATAGTGTTTATTGTTTTTGTTTTCATTTCTCAAGAACAAATAACATGTATAAATTCACTTTCATATGTTTAGATTTTATTCAGTCAGCTATGTGCGTGATACATGCATAGGCGATCATGTATCTTACGATACATGACTGACGAGGCAGATTTTTTCCCGCAGTAGGTTGCCATTTCTTTCTGCGCTGGACCAGATGTCATCCAAGGCTATAGAAATCTGTCTATTCTGCAATTTACTCATAGCTGGAGGGAGAAGAGGAGGACTCACACCTTTCCCAAGGGTATCAGCACGTAAGTGAATGTAATGGATTCGACTGGAATTCGAACTCGGCTCTCCGATTCCTTAATCCGATTACAATTCTAATAATCACTTTTTAAAACTATAAATATTACCGAAGTGTGAAGTTAGGTAAAAAAAAATCAAT
Organism: Acanthosepion pharaonis; assembly: GCA_903632075.3. Classification (NCBI taxonomy): domain Eukaryota; kingdom Metazoa; phylum Mollusca; class Cephalopoda; order Sepiida; family Sepiidae; genus Acanthosepion; species Acanthosepion pharaonis. Next base: position 230,998 of record CAHIKZ030000527.1, on the reverse strand, counting down.
TCGTCTTATTGAAGGCATGTTTGTGCATGTTTTCCAAAAAAAAAAAAAGGATTTTGGTTTCGTTTGAAGGATTACTTTTTGAAATTTTCTCGACATAATTTGAATCTCTGAGGAATATTACATTGAGCGAAACAAACGAAAGCTTTAAGGTGACAGAGTTTAACAAGTACTCCTTATCTCAGCTCCATGATAGCCTGATGCGTCGCGTTTGCAACACGAAGATTGGCGTCGTTATGAAAATTTATTAATCAAATCGTTAGCCATGAAATAAATATTCAAGAAAAAGGTCTTTTGTGGAGTCAGTGACCATGATTAAACATAAAATAAACGACAGAACAGTCCTTCAAACAGAATTGAAAATGTTTGTAATAAGAAATAAGAAGAAAAAGAAAAAAGAAAAGGGCCAAAAATAATATGAAGCAAGCAAACAATATATGCAAGGCAAATTAACGGTAATAAGGCAAATTAACAGTAATATGACAAAAAGTTTACAAACTAAGAATTAGGGTTGACACACAAGAGCAAATTTGAATAAACGAACATAGCCTGCTGCCTTGAAGACAAGACAGACTGGGACTTAGTCAGATAAAGCTGAAAACCAGCCTATTTTATTGGCTAGGAAAAAACTCAGCATGTATTTGTGTGCTTCTGTCTATACATTGGTGAGCGAAAATCTTTTGCAGTCATTATTAGTAAAGACTGGAACCAACATATTTTTTGTTTTGCCGGAAATTTATTCAAATAATACAGTTGCTCCTTTTAGCAGAGAATATTTTGCCAAATTTACAATATTTTACAATAGTAAATTTCCCTTGATTTTTACTAAAAACAGAATAGTTTTTCCTTTGTTTTTTTGCAGGTTGAAATATTGAAGGCGTTTTATATCATCTCTGTACATGTAGCCGGTGAACGTCAATGTTCGAATACCCCGTTTCGAATTTCACGATTGCCGATTAATCAGAAAGATGTCTTCTTGATAATGTCGTTACAAAGTGCTTGAAAACAATCTATACGGTTTGAACAAAGCATTGTAAAAGAAACTGGGTAGACGTGATTCTCGGAAACCATCGATGGTTTTGTTAACACGGTGTCAAAAGTCATCGTGGCTGAAGGTCTGATCGTATTTGAATTATTTTTTCAACTTCTGATCACTTCTGATCCGTTCTTTTCCAGAAATAACTACGTTCTGGTTAGCGTCATTACACTATTAATACAAAGTTGGTTGTGTGGGTGTTGATGAGGTAAAAATGTATGACAAACCTGCATTTGACCTAGAAAAATGAATTTAAAATTTTTTTGCTAGGGGAAACAATTCCAAGTTTGATTTGTCAAATTTTAATATTTTTGACAAATGACAGAAAATCTTAGTCTTTTTTCCCTCTTGAACTGTTGAGTATAATTTTTTTTAAACAAAATGATAATTTAGAAAGTAATTCTTAATTATAAGTCCATTTTGGTGCCAATTGATTTTCTATAAATTTTGGTATGAGTACGTTAAAAAACAAAAATGTGCATTTTTCAAATTGATTCAACCAAAAGAAATTGTTTCTTGCTTCAAATCGTTTCAACCTCGGCCGCAAAGAAAAAAAAATACAATAACAGGGAAAATGAACATGAACTGAATGTCTGCGCAAAATATTTTTCTTTTTTTTTTTCTGCAAGGAATGTTTTACTATCCGTTGTTTTTATGGTATTTTGATCGTATCTACATCGGTAGTACGCGGACCTATTTGGTCAAAGAAGGCATGACGTGTCGCGGATTTATTTACTCGCGTCATCTTAGTGAATGTGAATATCAAATCCTTTGATCACGCTATCCATGACCCTCATTGATCACACGTCATATTGATAGTGATACCGAAAGTGGAATGTGTATCGAAACTGGAAATTATACTTTCAGCTGTGAACTACGTGATCGTAATTGCGTATTGTTTAATTCAATCAGAATCATCGAAAAGGTGTTTTCGTGGAATGAAACGCTAAATTGAATAAGAAATGAAAAATGAACGCATCAGAATTATCAGTGTGTGTTCAAATTTCAAATCTGTATTATATATTTTTTTATCGCAGTGGATATTACAGCCGAGCAACCAGAAGGATACCGTTTCGAAAACCAGTCGACATATTTAAAATGTGTCATGCTTTTAAAGGTTTTTTTTTCTGAGTCACTTTTGATGATGTGTATTGATTTGTAATATAGTTCAGTATTGTAAAAGAGGAGTCAAGGGTTTTACCGGAAGGAAAATATATATGGTTGAAGTTCGGTTACCACAGTTCGATAACTCAGATAAAATCTTTTCGTATGAGACAAGTAAAAATGAGATTTGTGTATGCAAGCGAGAATGGCAAGAGAATCGATGATAGCCGTAGCAGGACCAGACTGATTTATTCATTCATTTTTAGAGTCACGACTGTAAGAATTATTTTTTGAAGTGTGGTGGGGGTGTTAATAATGGTTTAGAGATCTTCTACTTTATGTCCCTGGTCCCCTCAGGATGTAAACGTTCATGGTTCTCCACATCTTCATATACCTCTTAATAAATTTAGCATTTTGGTCATTTCTCATAAACTCTGTCCCGTCATTCATTTACTTCAGTTCATCAATCGGTTTTACCATAAATTTTCTAGAAAGCATAGTTTGTAATCGTAATTTTTTAAAAAAGGAATAAAATAAAGTAAAAAAAAAATTAAACGTTTATATCTGTTTAAAATGCAATGACAGATTAATAGTGTTGCAAGATCGCTCTACACATCGCCCGTATGTTTTTGCTTTATCGGCGTTTTTCTTATGATAATGGTAGCAGTAATTTTCCTCATTCCACAATTGATTTTACTCCAGTGTTTGATTTTCAGAACATAACCTTGGGTTCCAAATAAAAATATAATCTAGAAAATCCAGAATCAATTAAATGTTTGTGGTACGCACTGTTGGAGTGAACTGAAACTGCTAGCTTAATTTTCTCTTGCTTTAAAACAATTATTCTCTGTTTAGTTATGGTAACTACCTTTCTGTTTATTTAGTGTAATTAAAAGTATCGGTGTGAAAATTTCTATATTAAACAATTCTTTAAATAATTTTTTTTTCTTTCAAAATTTTTGTCAACTAACTTTTTGCTTGTTTAGAATAATTAAAAGTTGGTTTGCAATTGTCAACACTTAAGAAAAGGAAGTATGGTAACTTCAAAAAAATTATCAGAGATACGCAAATTCCAGGGACGCATTTGTGTAGAGACGCAAATTTCCAGGGACGCATTTGTGTAGAGACGCAAATTTCCAGGGATGCATTTGTGTAGAGACGCAAATTTCCAGGGATGCATTTGTGTAGAGACGCAAATTTCCAGGGATGCATTTGTGTAGAGACGCAAATTTCCAGGGATGCATTTGTGTAGAGACGCAAATTTCCAGGGACGCATTTGTGTAGAGACGCAAATTTCCAGGGATGCATTTGTGTAGAGACGCAAATTTCCAGGGACGCATTTGTGTAGAGACGCAAATTTCAGGGATGCATTTGTGTAGAGACGCAAATTTCAGGGGACACATTTGTGTAGAGACGCAAATTTCAGGGACGCTTTTTTTTGTAGAGACGCAAATTTCAGGGATGCATTTGTGTAGAGACGCAAATTTCCAGGGATGCATTTGTGTAGAGACGCAAATTTCCAGGGATGCTTTTGTGTAGAGACGCAAATTTCCAGGGACGCATTTGTGTAGAGACGCAAATTTCCAGGGACGCATTTGTGTAGAGACGCAAATTTCCAGGGATGCATTTGTGTAGAGACGCAAATTTCCAGGGACGCATTTGTCTAGGGACGCAAATGTCTGGGGCGCAATTGTCCGTTCACCGCATAATAAGCGTATGTGCATCTGATGCCATCAGGTTTTTGGCAGAATTTAGTACCTTATTGTGGTAACCAATTGTTAAGACTTAGTGAAGGAAAGTCCTCCTGGGAAGAATTAATTTTGATTCATAGAGAATCCTTAATTAATTGCTTCGAGGCAGCGTAAATGGACTTAGTTGCAATAGAGCGATCGAAATTGCCATTCTTTCTCTAACGTGAGACGATTACAACCGATTTTATTATCAATCGACGATAGATCAAGTCGTAATATTTTGCGAACGCGGGTGAACAGTCCTGGGTGATCTTAAATTTCTATTTGGGAATTTTTTGTTAACACCATCGCAAGTAATATGCAGAGCTGATGTTTAGAAAACACATTTACACACATCCCTCGACCCCCCGGAAATGTAAACTTAACCCCTACGTTCTCCGGTGACAACATTTTAAAAAAATAAACTTGATTGAACTGAGGATTTCTGACTGAGTAAAATTAAAAAAAAACACCGTGTGCGTACAAAAATGAACAAAGTTTGATTTACAAGAGAACATCATTGATGGTAGTAAAGATGATTTTTGAAAATTAAGGTTTATATGAAATTTGGTTGCAATGTCTCCTGAATTATCTTCTAGTGTAGAATGCAGTCAACCTTTTTTTTTCATTGCTTTCACATTCTTTTAGTTTTTGTTTTCGTTTTGTTTTGTTTTACAGCATATCAACCTCAATGGCTTATTTAATGCCAACAAGAATTTTGGTTTGGTTTGATTTGGTTTGGTTTGTTTTACAGCATATCAACTTCACTAGATTATTTAATGCCGACAAGATTTTCTTTTGCTAGTAATATATTTTTTTTAAAATGTATTGTTGGTAATATTTTTTCAAAACTGTATTGCCAGTAATAATTTTTTTTCCAAAAATGTATTGTTGGTAATAATTTTTTCCTTCAATAATTCATTGCTGGTATTAAAATCTATTTTTGTACTTTCATGGTGTTCACCCCTTTTTTTGGAAGGGGTCAATTATTTTCCCATAGCTGGGACTCTGACAGAGGCTACCATCCCGAGTCAGGGTGGACTTGGGAACACCAGCAATTAAGGGGTGGTTCCACACTCCTCAAACCTCTAATGAGAGACCTTGCTGCTGGATATAATTTATCGTCTTACCCAGGACGCGGATGTAGTTTAACGCCTTACCCAGGGCGCCCATACTTCTAGGTGATGGAAAATAATAGTTTGAGTGCAGAAATCAAATTCTGACAATGACTAGAAATGGAATAGAAATAACGTGAAGATTTAAAACTTCTTTTTATTAAATTTGGAACCAAATATTGCAAAATACAATGTGTCGATCCATCCCAGGGTTCATATTAATAAATGACGCGTGCAATATTAATTATTCTAACTTCAATCGTATTGATAGATAATATGTTCTTTTGTAATAAAAACATTTTTTTTACTTAAATTCAAACTGAAAGAAATCATCACAGAACTCTTAGGCAATGTAGTAAGGGAAAGGCAGAAGAAAGGACTATTAACTATGAGAAAACAAATGACAGAGACGTCATGCTGTGAGTTAAATATTAGCTGTCACAAAATTATCTTTGAGTGACGACGGAAAATTCGATGCAGAAATCCGAAGGTCCTGAGTAATGTCTGTTGTGTCTAAATAAGTGGTTCCCAACCTTTTTGACCATGTCCCACCTAAGCAACTCTAAAACCCTCATGCTTCTCTGTGAAACGCCATTGACATAACTTTCCTTAAGAAATCTAGACTGCATATATGCAATATTATTATCATTTAATTTTAGAATTTTACAATATTTATAAGAATATGTGTTACTAATATAAATATATAATTACACATGTACACAACTATTTTAATATACGCATACTGTATATGCACCGTATGTATTAACTCACACAGACACACACACACACTCATACACACACGAACTCACGAGAAAAAATATCGTGTTAATAACTCATTCTCGAATCCTCTCACTTTCGAAATCAAATTGCCCCCAGTGTGGAGTGTCCGCCTCAGTCTGGGAACCACAGGTCTAAAGGTAATCTGTCTTTCATTTATTCTGTTGATATTCTGGTAGAATTTTCCACCTTTTTTAGCTGTTGTGCATATATTCATGTTTTTGTCCTCGATTGGCTATGAAGAGCAAAGAATGATAACCGGTTAGACATTTCTTTTTGTTATTTTTTTGCTGTTATAAATTTTTTGTCGATCCGCCACTTAATAATGAGTAATTTATTTATATTTTATTTTTCTCTTTGTTTTAAATATATTTTTGTATATATGTATATATTATAGGCGGAAAAAAACAGTATGGCAAAGTGTGTCGCGCTTCGTCCATGAGGATTTTATCGGATGAAGTGATGCGACTACGCATGCGCACGAATCCCGATTTATATTCTACTACACATGCGCACGAAGTTCCGATCTATATTTCTGTTTTTCCTATTAGCCATCTTTTTTTCCAAAATTAACAAACTTTTCGATTTTTATGTTATTTATATATGTCTATTTTGTAATTTGACACTGCTTTCTGTTTTTTTTTAACTAACGTTTCGTATATTTGAAAATGGTCATTTTTTGAGCTTCTAAAACATGCAATGTATAATTTTTTTAGATACGTACATTATATATGTTCCAAAGGTTGTTGGATACTTCGAGGTGGTGTAATGGTTAGTAAGAATGTATCTCTTGATCCATTACGTCTTAGTGGTGAGTTCGATCCACACTGGGTGGTCCACACTATTCGTCCTTGTTCCACATCTAAGCTACACTTAGAAAATCATTTATAAATAACTGTGTTCGAAAGGGTTGTCATAGCCGAGGGTTGTAATGGGAAGATGCTCCTACTGACTATAAAATACTCCAGTGGTATGCGCCTCAAATAGCGCCTAACAGGTATGCCCAGTCCAAGCAAGAAAATTAGCGAAGGCGGACAAGTGGCGCCTCATAACCAGCTGATTCGCGTAGATGGAACTCGATAGCCCAGGATGGCAGTTCATCTAGGGGAAGGAAAATCATGATTATAAACCTCCGCTGCTTTGCGGTCATGTCCAACCAAACATGGAAAAGTCTATGGAAGTAAATCCGGAGAGAAAACCCGGAGTGGAACCCGGACCGTTGCGATACAAGGCAAGCATCATACCATTGTGCTAGAATATATAGATGTAAAGAAAATGGATGGATTTTTTAATTTATTAATCCGACGGGTTTGTATTTTTTAACGTATGGACTTCCACAAAAACGCGATACCTTAGGTTTAAAATGAATTAAAAGAAAATCTTTCTTGAAGCTTTTATTTTAGTTTTAATTTCAAGCGTAGAGATTAATATAAATTAATATTTCCCACAAGCAGAATACTTTGCTGTATTTCGAAAACCAATTTAAATTGACTGAAAATAATTTGTATTGACATAGACTGAAAATTATTTTGGCCTTTTTTTTTAAAACAACGTTTTTATGGTGGGTACATTGAAAAGAAATACGTGTAAACCAGTAAAAAAAAGAATCACCTTAGCCATTCTTTCTCCAATATTTGTGGAATTTGTTCGAATTTCTGTAGTGTAGAACCTTTTCCCTTGAAAAGTTGTCCCGATATCTTCGAAGTTTGTGAAACAAATTTAAATTCTTTTATCGCTACCGATGAATTCTCTGAGCGATGCAATCTTCCTGAAGTTTAACTGAAAAAGATGTAAATATTGCTTAAATGTAATATTCATTAGTTCAGCCAATTCTAACCTTCACGGCTAGGACCCGCCATGTAAGGCGCATTATTGCGAACAACCATCATTACCCGTGTAATCCATTGGTGAGAAGTAAGTCCCACTCGAGTAGCTTCTTTCTGCGAAGCACTGCGCTGTGGAACTGACTCCCAAGAGGATGTTTTCCCGATCAATACAATCTTAACTAGTTCAAGTCTAAGGTTAACTGTTATCTTCCCCACATATCCGCATAAACTGTAGCACTTTACCTTGAGTGCCTTCAGGACCTTAAACGCGGTAACCATTACTGTAAAAAACAAAACAACATAAATAATTAATGACTGAAAGTAATTCGCAATTATTATTTCTTTCAATATATATATATATATATATATATATATATATATATATATATATATATATATCGACTCTCACGTCGCGTTCGACGTATGAGGGTCAGGCCGATAAGTCCCCAGGAAACCGACATCCCGACACCGGCACATGAGATTTGATTATAGTGGTGAAGGCCTCGTGCAGGACCAGCCACACTTTTTGGAGGGACGAATACAGAAACCTGCTGCACCGAATGCATGCCACAAGGTTCCCAAACGACCCTCCGCAGGTTTTGAATTCAGAGTTGTCCTTCTCCTAGACCAGTTGCCATCCAAGGCTATAGAACCCAGTCTGTCCTGCTATTTTACCCATAGCTGGAGGGAGATGAAGAGGATACATACCTTTCCCAAGGGTATTAGCACGTAAGTGAATGTAATGGATTCGACTGGAATTCGAACTCGGCTCTGCGATTCCTCAATCCAAGCCGCTATCCACTACTCCACCGTCCTCCTCTCTCTCTCTCTCTCTCTCTCTCTCTCTCTATATATATATATATATATATATATATATATATATATATATATATATATATATATATATATATTTATTTATATATGTATTGATTATGATTAGTATATTTAATTGATTTTTATATGTATTTTTATGATTTTTTATTTTTTTATTAAAAAATGTGTTTATATATATATTGATTTTGGATATGTATTGATTATTATTATTCTATTTAATTGACTGTATATATATGTATTGATTATTGCTATTATATTTAATTGACTGTATATATGTATTAGTTATTATTATTATATTTAATTGACCGTATATATGAATTGATTATTATTATTCTATCTAATTGACTGTATATATGTATTGATTATTATTATTATTCTATTTAATTGACTGTACATATATATTGATTATTATTATTCTATTTAATTGACTGTATATATGTATTGATTATTATTATTATATTTAATTGACTGTATTAATTATAATTATTATGTTTAATTATTTTTTTATATTTAATTAATTATGGTTATTTTTCCAATTGTCGTGCTTTTCCGATTCTTATTTTTTTTTTTTGGTGCAACTTTCGTGAAGATCGTTTTTTTTTATTATTTTTCCTTTCTGATTATTTTTATTTTTATCAACTTGGAATTTTCTAATCTCATTTATTTTTTTTATTAATTCATAGCTTAATAATCGTAGTTAGTATAGTTATTTTTATTTTATTTCGGTCTGTATTTTTCTTTTTCCATATTTAAGTTCTTTGGGCTTGTTTATTTATAACATAACTCTTTCGTAATTTCTCTTGTAATCCTTTCTGTTAATACCCCTCAAATAAAGGTACCTATCGTAAATATTAATTCACCCTCAAGAAATTATAAATTTTAAAACAAAATTTGTTTAGTCTGTCTCAAAACAACTCCAACGCCCATAATGGAAAATTAAAAAAATCATTTCGTAAGTGCGGATGATATTTGTTATGGTCCAGGTTAGAGCCAAGGAAGAACAACACGAACACAACTGTAGAAATCACGAAAGTATATTACACGGAATAATAATACAAGAGGTGGAAGGTGTTAGTATGACTGTCAGTCTGGTTTGGAGTGAACTACTATCGGCTCGACTCGGTTCGTCCCTCTCTCTTGAGAGGCGTAGTATACATAGTGTTAGGAAGAGTTCATTCTGTAGTTATAGGTAAGGACCCATGACACCCCCTCCCAAGCTTTTACCGCGCAGGGGTCTTTAATATTTTTTACTCTTTGGATTAATCATCAAAGGCTCTATAAATTTTCTTTTTCTGCTTGATTTCAGCGGTTCTGAAATTGCTTGAGGCCTTTGCATATTGAAGGTGCCAAATATTGTGTCCATTACTTCCTCCTCTTCCTGAGGTAGACCGTTAGAATCCTCTAACAGCCTATTTCTGATCTGATTTAAGTGCCTTTTATGCGAGAACTTCGGACCCTGAATTATGTAAATCACGTTCCCGATTCGTTTCTCTATTGTAACTGGCTCTCAATAGGATGTGTTGTTTTTGAACATTTAAAAAAAAAAAATTCTCCCCTGGGCTAAATTTTCTTTTTGGTACAAACGACGTTGGTGATTGCTTTGTCTGTTTTGGCAGTAATTTGTCGAATACCGATCTAATTTTTCGAGCGAACATCACTTCCGCCGGTGATAATGCCGATGGCTTAGTACTGTTCGGTGTAATTCTATACACTTCCAAGAATTGTTGTAAAGCCTTTTCTGTTGGTACGTTATAAGCTTTTCTTAGTGCTATTTTTAATGTATCTACAAATCTCTCCGCTTGCCCGTTTGACCTTGGATGATATTGCGGGGATTTGATGTGTTTCACCTGAAAAGTTTCACAAAATTCTTGAAAATCCGCAGATGTAAATTGTGTCCCATTATCGGTGACTAAGCAATCAACCACTCCGAAACGAGAAACAGTTCGTGAAGGCAAATTATTTTTGCCTCAGAAGTAGGTTTTCTACAACGAAATACTTCTGGCCATTTGCTGTAACTGTCTACTATAATCAAGTAGTAGAAACCTTCTAATGGACCTGCGAAATCTACATGGATTCTCGACCACGGTCGATATGTCTTAGGCCATGGCTTATGAGTGATTGGAGGTGCATTGGCTGCTAAGGAACAGCCCTTGCATTTGTCCACCATATGTATAATATCTTGATCCATGTTTGTCCATTACACGTAACTTCGCATTAAGGATTTCATCCTGTTTTTTCCTGGGTGGCCCATGTGAAAATCCTTGAGGATTCACCGTTGTAGCGTTTTCGGGGTTACTACTCTTTTATTATATAGCAGAACATTATCACATAACGATAAACTGTCTAATATATGCTTATCTTTTCCTGCAATTTTTGTTTTCGTTTCCTTTATAAATTCGTCATTCACTGCTTCGTTTCTTATTTCCTGTAATGTGACGGGGAGGTTTCGAATTGTACTACATAATGATGTTCTAATATCTTCCTTATATCGTACAGCTGCAATTACGGAATCTTCTAATGGCTCCGTTTTCTTTGGTATTAGTCTCGAAAGATCGTCTGCATGTCCGATTTCGTTTGATGGAAGATACTCCAATTTGAAATTATAATTTTATAAAATCGTCCCCCATCTTATAAACCTATTAGCACTGTAGACAGGTAGACCTTTTTTTGATCCAAATATTGTTAGTAACGGCTTGTGGTCCGTCTGCAAGGTGAAAAATCTACCGTTAATATATCTGTGGAATCTTGTAATCGCAAAAATAATCCCCAGCGCTTCTTTTTCGATTTGCGAGTAATTTTGTTCGGCTGATAGTAACGTTCTTGACGCATGCGCGATGGGTTTTAGTGTCCCATCCGGCATTTTATGAAGTATACATACCCCAACACCATAGGCACTCGCGTCACTCGTGACTATTATTTCCAATTTTGGATCATAATGCGCTAAAAATAAATCTGCTGTTAGAGTCTTAATGATTTTGTCGAAAGTTTTCTGACATTCCTATGACCATTCCCAAACTTTCTCCTTCTTCAAAAGTTCGTTTAGGGGTGCGCGTAATTTGTGCATGTTAGGAATAAATTCTTGATAATAATTTACTATGCTCAAGAAGCTTTGCAACTCGGCTAAATTTTTGGGAGCCGGCATTTTTTTTTATTGCCGTTGCTCTTTCTGGGCCTGGTCTTCTTCCTTCTTCGTTAATAATATGGCCCAGATATTTTATCTCCTTCATAAAGAAGTCACATTTATTTTCCTTTACCTTAAAACCGTAATTTTGCATCTGCCGGAAAACCTCTTGAACGTGTTCCCAGTGTTGTTCAATATTTTTGCTGTTTATCAGGATGTCATCAAGGTATGCGATCGTGAAATCCAGTCCGCCTAGCATAGTGTCCATTATTTGCTGAAATATCGCCGGCGCCACCTTGATCCCGAATGGTAATCTCTGGAACTTATATAATCCTTTATATGTGTTTATGCACAACAACCTCGAGCTTTCCTCATCTACTGGTACTTGTAGGTATGCTTCGCTCAAGTCTATTTTTGAGAAAAATTTTCCTCCGTTCAACTTTGTGAAAAATTCCTCTGGACTAGGGGGAGAATAGTAATAATCCTTAATCGCTGCATTCAATCCCGTCGAGAAATTAGCGCATACTCGTATCTCAACCGATTTCTTTTTCACGTAAACCGTAGGTGCGGCCCATTGACTATGTTCCACCTTTGTCAATATACCGGTTTTCACGAGTCTATCCAACTCTTCGTCTATCTTTTCCAATGATGCGAAAGGTACATTTCTTTTCTTCTTGAAAATGGGTTGTACATTTTCTTTTAATTCGATTTTGGCCGTCATTTTTTTACACCTCTCGAGGCCGGCTGAAAATACGTCGGGGAAACTCTCCTTTAATTTTTCCTTCAACTTCTCTGCCTCGGTCGATAACCTTTCCCCTCTTTGGCAGAACGTATTTATCGGCAAATCCCAAGTGTCAAATTTCTGCATCCAGTCAGTTCCAAATAAATTTTCCGTATTTTTTATAACATACATCTTTAATTTCTGGTCATCCCGTTGAACGTTAAATTTGTGTTAATCTCCCCCTCAAATTTGATTTTTCTTCCTGTTACCGACCTGGCTATTTTATCTGTTCTCAACATGGTCGGTTTGTTTAATTTTTTCCACGTCTGTAAGTTAATAATGGTTAAATCTGATCCGGAATCTAATTGTAATCTGATTTTTTTGTTTTACATTTCTACTTGTACGTATTTTCGTATATTTATCCCGTCCGCTTGGTCAGTTCTAGTGAGTCTTACTCGGCTTTGGTTTTCTTTCTTCGTTTTACAGTGTGAACTTTTATGTCCCACTTTATTGCACGGCAGACAAGTCTTATAGCGGTATGGACAATATTTGTACCAATGTAAAGTCCCACAGCGATAGCATGGACTGGGTGGTGGTTCTGAGGTTTCATTTGAATTTTTGTAGTAAAATAATTGGTTTGGTTTGTTGGGAGAAAAACGTGTTTGTCGTTGTACTTTTCGTATCTCAGCGATGCCAGTCTCTTCGATATGTTTCGAGTCCTTTTTTACGCTTATCCATCTCTGACAGTACTCAGCCAATTTTTGTAGCGTCAATTTTGGTTCACTCTCAAGTTAGAATTCTCCGTCTGATCTCCGCATCTTTAGTCGAAACCAGGCCTTGGAAGAATATCAAACTTTTAAAATTTCCAGGGCTGAGTTCAGATAACTTAAAGTCATCGCAGTGTTTGTTTACTACGGAAGCGAATGTTATATAGTCTTCGCTGTCCTTTTTTTGTTAAATTTAAACATTTCCACCTTTTGTGGAATAGTGAAGTGTTCGAACTAAATAATTCTATTAAAAGTTTCACGGCTTCCCTGAAAGTCAACTCATTCGTTTTCCTCGGTAGGATGTAGTCTACGAATTTAGTGTATTCGCTTGACCCTAGTTTCCTCAGTAGTAGACGTACTTTTTTCGCGTCTGACCAATTCCTGCAATCAAACTCATATGAATCTTCATATCTTCTAAAGTAAGCCGCGAAGGTTTTGTCTTCGTCCGATGCATAAGTGAAGTCTTCGATTGAGCTCCATATGGCATTTTGCGAGAATGCCGCTTCATTTTCAGAATTTTGTCCTTTATTTTTTACTGCCCGTAGGAGTAATTCTTGTAGTTCGAGTTGCTTTTCTTTATTTTTGTGTTGAATTTCTAATTGTTTTTCTTCGAGTCTAGTCTGTCTTTCTTCATTTTTTTTTTGCTGCACGAATTGCATTTTCATTAATTCCAATATAGTTGCCTTAAAGTCTTCCATGTTTACACCGTAATTTAATAACACAGGCTATCTGTTGTCATGAGAAGAGGAGGAAAATAACTCACTTTTTACCCTTACTTTTTCTTTTCACATTATGTACTTTGTAGCTAAAGTTGTGTACTTGTGTAACGATTTTTCCTTTTTTCTCAGTGTAGACTTCAGGTCTTTGTCGTCTGTTGTTCTGGAACCTTGGTACGAAAAAAAATTTCTACGTAGAATTCGATTCTATTCTGGCTGACAGGTAAAATTCGTGTCTTCGTTATCACTGTTATGGTTGGTGTCTGAAAAGATTTTTTTTTATCTTTTATCTTCGCGTAGAACTTGCGTTTTTTTTTTCTCTCAATATCTCCGTCGCCTCTGTTATGGACGATCGAAGTTATTTTTTATATGAGCACTGGTAAAAAAATTATGCTGAAGACATTAGGTTTATAATACCCAGAAATTCATAGTCAAGGACACATGGCACAGTGGATAAAGGCGTTAGTTAGATCCAGTGACAGGACCCAAAGTTAGTGAGTATATATCCTCCGCGTAGAATTCATTTCTTCAATATCCTCGTCGCCACTGTTATGGTCCAGGTTAGGACCAAGGAAGAACAACCAGAGTAGAAATAACGAAAGTATATTACACGAAATAATAATACAAGATGTGGAAGGTGTGAGTATGACTGTCAGTCTGGTTTGGAGTGAACTACTATCGGCTCGACTCGATTCGACCCTCTCTCTTGAGAGGCGTAGTATACATAGTGTTAGGAAGAGTTCATTCTCTAAATATAGGTAAGGACCCATGACAATATTCGAGGTACTTACAAGGAATTTTTTTACAATTTAAAAAAAAAATCTGTTTTTGGCTTTTTTATCGAGATGAGCGCGAATGTAGACCCCGCACATACAAATACCTCACCCGATTCACCCACCTTTTGGGGGTGGGATGATCGAAAAAGATCAACCCAATCGGATTGCAATTGATGGGGGCCTTGTTCTGGAAGAATTTGGTGTGTATTTTACTAAATATAAATTCTTTTTATTTTAGGATGAATTAACGGAAAAGATCCCCTTGTTTTGCTTTGTTTGCTGTTCTTTAGCTAACATTATAGATATATTTCAAAAATAGTTATGAAGGAGCTTCTAACACATGTAATATACATACATACATATATATATATATATATATATATATATATATATATATATATATATATAATTCTGGAAAGACGATATATAAATGCTTATATATCAAGAATAATTTTAAGAAATCTGTGAGGAAATGGAATACGTTTTCCTGTGACGCGTTATCTTCTTTAGGGCTTCACTGAGCTAAAGTGATATTTACGCTGATGCGACTACACGTGCGCACAAAGGAAATGGGGCGCTGAGAATTTTGAATTTAAAATAATATCTTTTGACTATATAATCTAGCCGATTTAATTTTCTTACTAAAAATCCGACATTGTAATAACAGAAGATCTGCCAAGAAAGAAGAAATGTTGTAAGAATCTGTATGTACATATACTGTGGATGATTTAGCGATTAAAGCACTTTCTATATGCTCTTAGTAAATTAATTTTTCTTTTAATTAGAGTAGGATTTTTTTAAAATCAAATTATATTCAGACACATGTTGAGTAACAAATGCGTTGTTTATTGTTTTGTAAAAGATCTCTTTTGTGTTCACATAATATCATTTAAATTCCTTTAAGTTTCTCCTGTGTATTCCTTGTAGCAACTCTTACAGGTGACAGAGTAAATTCCTCCTTCAAGTTTTAGTTTATTATTATTTTGCTTTTTGTATTAATTAAGTGTTTCATTGTCTTAGAAGAAACACATTTTATATTAATCTTAGATAAATTCTTTTCAATTCTAGTTCTGACAGAGTTGGTTAGGTAGAACAATATATTTTGGTTCGTTTGGTCTTTCAGAAAGGTCCGCTTTGAAATCTTTATCCAAACACTGTTTTTGTTTAAAGAATGGTAATTAAATTTAAATCAAAATTATGGTCGGACTCATTATGGTGAATGACTAATGTATTGAGTGTTGTTTTGCAAAATAACCCTTTTATGTTCATATGATCTTTTATTTAACATCCTTGAGGTTTCTCCTATGTATTACTTGTGGCAATCATTACCGGTGATAGAGTAAATTTCTCCTTCAAGTTTTGGTTTATTATTATTTTGTTTTGTATTAAGACTTTTATTGGCTTACAAGTGTTGTAATAAATTTTATGTTCTTTCCATTGTAGTTGTGATAGAGTCGGTGTGTGAATAATATATTTTGATTCATTGGGTTTGCCAGAAATGTCGACTCTTCTATTTTGAAATATTTTACGAGTCTTTTTTTCGCATTGCATATGAAAAGATGCTGTCTGTTAAAATTTATAAATTGCATATGAAAAGATACTGTCTGTTAAATAAATTGCATATGAAAAGATACTGTCCGTTAAATAAATTGCATATGAAAAGATACTGTCTGTTAAAATTTATAAATTCTTTCTTTTGAAAATCCTTTTAATTGGGTATTGAAGGAGTTTAAAAGGATTTTCAATGTATTTCTCCTCTTCTTGCTAATCTTGAGGTCTACCTGTTCTGAGTGCTCTTAAATAGAATCCGATCATTTTTCCGGATTTTATTTTGTTGGTATGGTGAGAATAGAAATTTTCGATGAAAATCAACTAATAAAAAACTCGTATTCGTTGTCTTAAGTCGTAGTTGGCAGCATAATGAAACATGCCAACCGCGAGATAACACAGAGATGGCAGTCAATATGTTTAAATGGCATCAGAGGGAGAAAATGACAGCAGAATATTCAACGGCTATCGCATATCACTCACATAATGGATACATTAAGATGGCCAGATTGTACTCCTTGATCAAACTGAAAACTTTTCCGTACCCTCTCATACGGTATTTCGCTACGAAATATATGTTTCTTTGTCTAATATGTAAAGTTCAATTTTCCTTTCTGTGTGTGTTCCCGCTGGAATGGCTAAAAAATTAAAACCGTAACATTAAATAATTACAATTTATGTCTATCTTCATGTGGTTCCTACTTCATGGAGTTAAATAAACATGTCACCTAAAATAGTTATGGTAACAGAGCCGTTTCCTTATAAGGAAACAATCTGCATTCATTGACCGAGAAGTCTGTACTACTTTCTGTTAAAATTTATAAATTCTTTCTCTTGAAACAATTTTTCAGGAAAATAAGTTCTCAAATTTACTGTTATCGCTATTGATAGGAGTTTCCTTGGTAACCTTTTATTTGAAGTAGTGTGGAATGTCAGCATCTTGATTATTTCATTATTTACATTATTCGGACTATTTTCCTCATCTTTGTCGCCATATTTATTACAACGTTTCGGCCGTTGTACGCTCCGGCCTTCTTCAGGTGGTTGGAATGTCGAAGTGAACCCTTATTTCGCTCACTGGGGTAGACTGTTCTAGTTCCACGTGCCATGTTTAATGGATGTCACTTACCAGTTATCTCCTGTTAATTCCCCTCTCCGAGTTCTCCACTGCCTTAACCGGATAATGAACTCACTAACTTTGGGTCCTGTCACTGGATCTAACTAACGCCTTTATCCACTGCGCCATGTGTCCTTGACTATGAATTTCTGGGTATTATAAACCTAATGTCTTCAGCATAATTTTTTTACCAGTGCTCATATTGCAATTTTGGGGGTTATTATTGTTGCATGTTTTCACCAGAGCTCATATTGCAATTTTTGTTGTTATTGCTTTTCTCTGCGAAGTGTCGTCCAGCTTTTGAAGGTTATCCTGATGTTATATGAACGCAGATCCTTTGTATTTTCTATGTTAACCCCTTCACATAAGGCAGGACAACCTTCAAAAGCTTGATGACACTTCGCATATATCTCTCCCGAGTAAGAACCCCCCCCCCGCCATAGAGAAGAACATGACTAAAGACTAATGTGTACGCTATCTCATGCAGCGGAGGAAAGAAATATAAAGGGGAGACAGGCCGCCCCCTCAAGGTAAGGCTTCAAGAACACCAGAAAGCTGTCACACAAAGGGAAGTGGAAAAATCAGGCGTGGCTAACCACATATGGAGAGAGAAGGGAGATCACCGCCCTCTGTGGGATCAGGTTGAGATCATAGACAAGGAACACCATTGGAAAATTCGTAAACTTAAGAAATCAGCACATATGCTAGGCCACAAAAATCTCCTGAGTCGACCAAGCATAGAAATGAATACAATATGGGAACCAGTAATAAGGAATGCCAGAGAAAAGCGATAATAACAACAAAAATTGCAATATGGGCTCTGGTAAAAACATGAAATAATAATAGCAAAACTTGCAATATGAGCACTGGTAAAAAAAATTATGCTTCAGCATAACCCCAAAATCATCATACGCAGATGTTCTCAAGGACACGTGGTACAGTGGATAAAGACGTTAGTTAGATCCAGTGACAGAACCCAAAGAGTGTGAGTTCAATACCCGGTTAAGGCTGTGGAGAACTTAGAGAGGGGAATAAACAGGAGATAACTGATAACTGACATCCATTAAACATGGCACGTGGAACTAGAACAGTCTACTCCAGTGAGCAAAATAAAGGGTTCAGTTCGACATTTCAACCACCTGAAGAAGGCCAGAGCGTACAACGGCCGAAACTCTGTAATAAATATGGCGACAATTATAAGGACAATAGTCCGAATAATGTAAATAATGCGCATAATACCTCATCTCAGAAATATAGACTGATATTAATTAACCCGTTCAGATATTGAATTATTGTCTCTTCGAGTTTCATGTGATATCCATTTTAATTGTTGCTGTTGTTGAAAGTCCTCAAGTGATGTGGTTTCTGTTATTTGTTACAGTAACATTTTGCGATTTTGTTGCTCCAGTCCACGCCTCGCACTGATCTACAAGGATGAATTGTCTGAAGCCATTTTTAATCATTAATCTGAGAAAGGGGTAGTGGAAAACTGACAGTTTAGATATTTCTGAATGAGTCTGTCGACATACCAGACATTAATAAGAAAGTCTCCATCTGACGAGCCTATTTGAGAACACAACTTGAGTTGGTAACACTTCATAATAGACAGCGGACTCGCGAAAACCTATTTTTCTTAAAAATCGTTTTAATAGAAATATTTTATAAATTTTAACCCAAAGTATACCTGATCCTTCGATCAAAGAAGGCCAAAAGATTCCATATAAGTAATCGCCTATTATTGCCATTAACATTGAGCCAAACAACAGAGTTACAAAATGTTTTGATAATTTAGAAGTACATTAAATTGTAACGTTACTCAAATAATGCTTATATTTTTTGTAAGGTACACTTAATGTAACTTTTATCGGAAACGAAAAACAATTTCTTTTGTCGAAGCGTTTGGAGAATTGACAAAATCTAAACAAGTCTAAATGAATCAATTAAAATGCTTTTGTGTCAGTAGAGCTTGTTACCACACACCTCAGCAGAGAATACGACGGGTTTGAGACACAATGATACTGGCAAATGATTACACTCCTATTTAATCTTTAGTAAATGTTAATTGGGTTTGACCGATCCTGTTGAGAAGAACGAACAAAAAGACTGGCATGGGTCAAGGCTGCGGATAAAGTCTTGAATTTTGTATTTGAATTGATCATGCTTACATGACAGGGAGATAGATAGATATGAATAGATTGAGAGAGATAGATATGAATAGACTGAGACAGGCGGAAAAACAGATAGATAGATAGAGAGATAGATAGATAGATAGATAGATAGATGAATGAATAGATCCGCAAAAAAAAGCCTTAAATGAATTGATCATGCTTACATGACAGGAAGATAGATAGATATGAATAGATTGAGAGAGATAGATATGAATAGACTGAGACAGGCGGAAAAAACAGATACATAGATAGATAGATAGATAGATAGATAGATAGATAGATAGATAGATAGATAGATCCGCAAAAAAAGCCTTAAATGAATTGATCATGCTTACATGACAGGAAGATAGATAGATATGAATAGATTGGGATAGATAGATATGAATAGACTGAGACAGGCGGAAAAACAGATAGATAGATAGATAGATAGATAGATAGATAGATATGAACAAACGGAGATAGATAGATAGATAGATAGATAGATAGATAGATAGATAGATAGATAGATAGATAGATACGCAAAAAAAGCCTTAAATGCTATTCAAAGTAGAGTGTTACTGAGGTGTTGGGTATTGACATACGGGGGAGGAAGTCCTAAATAAACAGTATGCGAATAGGGAGGATATATAAAGATTGATATTTTAGTGTTCAGGAAATCATATCGGCAGAAGACAGTTCTATGAAGCAACGGTTCTTAGGAAGGAGCTGTCTGTGTGAAACTTCCATGTTACAAGTGGAATACAAAGAGAACGTGGCTGATCTGACGCTGATGACGTATCATGGAGGTTCTTAGATGTAAAGCTCTCAACTAGTAGAAAGTATTTATAAAGAATAAATGGTTGCTGTTTCGGTCCACACCAACCGGCGCGTTTTCTTTAATATGACTTTCAGCTACCCTGTTTGGTAAATGTCAATTACATTATGAAAAAAAAAAGTCTACTCAAATATGTGTCCCCTCTAAATATAACTTTTATATTAATAATATGTACAGTGTAACCTGGATATAAGTGACCCGGATATAAGTGACCCGGATATAAGAGAAACCCGGATATAAGAGAAACCCTGATATAAGAGAAACCCGGATATAAGAGAGATCTTCTCCAGTCCCAAATTAGAGCCTGTGTTAATGTATATAAAATAGACCAAACCCGAATATGAGAAACCCGGATATAAGAGACTTCTCCGGTCCCGACAACTCTCTTACATCCGGGTTACACTGTACTAGTTTTAATCCATTCAAATTTCACGTTTTTCCTACATCAAATTTCCGATGAAGTTAATGATTGAATAAGCTCATGGCGAGGTCTACTACAATAAAATATCTGTAGAAATTCCCCTTTCGCACTGTTTTAAATTTCAGCTTAACAACCATAACAAAATATAAATAAATATGAATGGAAGGAAGTAAAAATGAAAAAAAATTGAAATTAACAATTTTCCATTTCACTGAAACAGACATTAAACACTTTTATTATCCATTCTTTTTTCCATTTTCTCACTGAAACCAAGTAGTGTCTTTGATGTTTTTTTCTTCTCATGCGATTAAAAGGGAATTATTCATTATTTATGAGGTATTAACAGACGGTAAAACTTTCATCTTTCTTTCTTTCTTTTTCATTGAAACCAAGTAGCGTGTCTAATATGTCTTGTCTTTCCACTCGATCAAAACGGAACAATCCATTATGAGCTATTAGCAGGGAGTAAAGGTCGTGCAAATTAACGAAGGGAAAGACAAGTACAATTGTTATGAGATACACGTATGTGTGTGTGCGCGCGCGTGTGTGTGTGTGCGCGCGTGCGTATACGCGTATGCGTTCCTTGATAGATGGGGACTGTGTAGGGAAGCAGTTGGTGATAAACAAGGCAGTAAACATCGTTAGATAAACGAAAAGAATGCAAAGCCTAATGTCGATTCCTGGGTGTCCTTGTCATTTGCTGAGTTTTATTCTCCTCCTCCTCCTCTTCCAAAATCTGTTTACGTCGAGAGAGGTGAACAGTGATTATATCTTCTATTTAGAATCGGTCAATTCATTTGACCTTTGCTCTCGCTAAAAACTGGGCCAAACCTCCGCCATTATTTGGTCGACATGGCGTCATAGGAATTCGTGGCTGGTTCTCTATGAATTTTCATCAAATGAAATACAGGATAATTTCGAAAAGTATTTTTTTTCCTTTCCTTTCTCTTTTTCCCTTTAACATTTTAAGCTTTTATCATTATTATTATTATTATTATTAATATTATTATCTTTTTGTATTTGTCGAGTAATTTTGTTTAATTCTTTTGTTTAGATAACGCTTTATCTTACTTCAATTTCCCCGATTCTTTCTTTCTTTCTTTCTTTTTTTCTTTCTTTCTTTCTTTCTTTTCTTTTTTCTTTCTTTCTTTCTTTCTTTCAGTTTCCTCGATTTTCTTTCTTTCTTTCTTTCTTTCTTTCTTTTTTCTTTCTTTCTTTCTTTTTTCCTTTTTCTTTCTTCTTTCTTTTTTTTTCTTTCCTTTCCTTTCTTTCTTTTTTCTTTCTTTCTTTTCTTTTTTTCTTTCTTTCTTTTTTCTTTCAATTTGATTCTTTTTTTCTTTTCTTTTCTTTCTTTCTTTTCCTTTCAATTCTTTCTTTCTTTCTTTCGTTTCTTTCTTTTCCAAGTTCCTTTCTTTCTTTCTTTCTTTCTTTCTTTCTTCCCACAGTTTCCTCGGTTCTTTCTTTCTTTCTTTCTTTCTTTCTTTCTTTCTTTCACAGTTCCTCGATTGTTTCTTTCTTTCTTTCTTTCTTTCTTTCTTTCTTTCACAGTTCCTCGATTCTTTCTTTCTTTCTTTCTTTCTTTCTTTCTTTCTTTCTTTCTTTCTTTCACAGTTCCTCGATTGTTTCTTTCTTTCTTTCTTTCTTTCTTTCTTTCTTTCACAGTTCTTTTTGTTTCTTTCCTTTTTTTCTTTCTTTCTTTTCCTTCAATTCTTTTCTTTTTTTTCTTTCCTCATTCTTTCTTTCTTTCCTCCTTTTCTTTCTTTCTTTTTTCTTTCTTTCTTCTTTCTTTCTTTCTTTCTTTCTTTCTTTCTTTCTTTCACAGTTCCTCGATTGTTTCTTTCTTTCTTTCTTTCTTTCTTTCTTTCTTTCACAGTTCCTCGATTGTTTCTTTCTTTCTTTCTTTCTTTCTTTCTTTCTTTCTTTCTTTCTTTCTTTCTTTCTTTCTTTCTTTTTCTTTTTCCTCGACAGTTCCTCGATTGTTTTTTCTTACTTTCTTTTTCTTTTCTTTCTTTCTTTCTTTCTTTCTTTCTTTCACAGTTTCGATTGTTTCTTTCTTTCTTTCTTTTCTTTTCTTTCTTTTCTTTCTTTCTTTCTTCCTCGATTGTTTTTTCTTTCTTTCTTTTTCTTTCTTTCTTTCTTTTCTTTCTTTCTTTTTCTTTTCTTTTCTTTCTTTTTTTCCACAGTTCCTTCTTTGTTTCTTTCTTTCTTTCTTTCTTTTTTTTTCTTTCTTTCTTTCTTTCTTTCACAGTTTCCTCGATGTTTCTTTCTTTCTTTCTTTCTTTCTTTTCTTTCTTTTCTTTCTTTCTTCTTTCTTTCTTTCTTTTCTTTCTTTCACAGTCTTTCTTTCACAGTTCCTCGATTGTTTCTTTTTTCTTTCTTTTCTTTCTTTCTTTCTTTCTTCTGGTTTCCTTTTTTTCTTTCTTTCTTTCTTTCTTTCACAGTTCCTCGATTGTTTCTTTCTTTTTCTTTTCCACAGTTTCTTTCTTTCTTTCTTTCTTTTTTTCTTTCTTTTTTCTTTTCTTTCTTTCTTTCTTTCTTTTTCTTTCTTTCTTTTCTTTCTTTCTTTCACGGTTCCTCGATTGTTTCTTTCTTTCTTTTCTTTCTTTCTTTGCTTCAATTCCTCGATTTTTTTTCTTTCTTTTTTCTTTTCTTTTTTTCCTTTCTTTCTTTCTTTTCTTTCTTTCTTTCACAGTTCCTCGATTGTTTCTTTCTTTCTTTCTTTCTTTCTTTCTTTCTTTCTTCCACTTTCTTTTTCTTTCTTTCTCTTTTTTCTTTCTTTTCTTTCTTTCTTTTCTTTCTTTTTTCTTTCTTTTGTTTCTTTTTCTTTCTTTCTTTCTTTCTTTCCTTTCAGTTCCTCGATTCTTTTTCTTTCTTTTCTTTTCTTTTCTTTCACAGTTCCTCGATTGTTTCTTTCTTTCTTTCTTTCTTTCTTTCTTTCTTTTTTTCTTTCTCATTCTTTCTTTCTTTCTTTCTTTTTTCTTTCTTTTCACACCTTTTGTTTCTTTTCTTTCTTTTCTTTCTTTCTTTTCTTTCTTTTCTTTCTTTCACAGTTTCCTCTTTCAGTCTTTTCTTTCTTTCTTTCTTTCTTTCTTTCTTTCTTTCACAGTTCTCAATTTTTCTTTTTCTTTTTTCTTTCTTTCTTCTCAGTTCCTCGGTGTGTTTCTTTCTTTCTTTCTTTTCTTTCTTTTTTCTTTCTTTTCCTCGATTCTTTTTTCTTTCTTTTCTTTCTTTCTTTCTTTTTCATTCCTGTTTCTTTCTTTCCCTTTCTTTCTTTCTTTCCACAGTTCCCTTTCTTTCTTTCTTTTTTTCTTTCTTTTCTTTCTTTCTTTCAACCTCTTTTTTTTCTTTCTTTCTTTTCTTTCTTTCTTTCTTTTTCCCAGTTCCTCGATTCTTTCTTTCTTTCTTTCTTTCTTTCTTTCTTTCTTTCTTTCCTCAGTTCCTCAATTTGGCTTTCTTTCTTTCTTTCTTTCTTTCTTTCTTTCTTTTCATTCCTCGATTTTTCTTTTCTTGTCCTCAATTTTTCTTTTCTTCATTCCTCGATCTTGTTTCTTTCTCTCCTTTTCTTTCTCACAGTTCCTCGATTGTTTCTTTCTTTCTTTTCTTTCTTTCTTCCATTTTTCTTTCTTCTTTCTTTCTTTCTTTTTCCTTCTTTCTTTCTGTTTTCCTCTAGATTTTTTTTATTTCTTTTTTTTCTTTTCTTTTCTTTCTTTCTTTTCTTTCTTTCTTTCTTTTTCACAGTTCCTCGATTCTTTCTTTCTTTCTTTCTTTCTTTCTTTTTTCCCTCAGTTCTTTTCTTTCTTTTCTTTTCTTTTTCTTTCTTTTTCTTTTTCAGTTCCTCAGATCTTTCTTTCTTTCTTTCTTTTTCTTTCTTTCTTTCTTTCTTTTTTTCCATTTTCTTCTTTCTTTCTTTTCTTTCTTTCCACAGTTCTTGATAGATTTCTTTCTTTTTCTTTCTTTTTTTTTTTTCACAGTTTTCTTTTCTTTCTTTCTTTCTTTTCCCCCCTTAATTCTTCGTTTTCTTTCTTTCTTTCTTTCTTTCTTTCACAGTCCTCATTGTTTCTTTCTTCATTTTTTCTTTTCTTCAATTTTTCTTTCTTTCTTTCTTTTCTTTCTTTCCCAGTTCCTCGCTTTCTTTCTTTCTTTCTTTTTTCTTTCTTTCTTTCTTTTCTTCATACAGTTCCTCGATTGTTTCTTTTTTTTTGCTTTTCTTTCTTTCTTTCTTTTCTTTCTTCTGGTTCCTCGATTGTTTTTTCTTTTTTCTTTCTTTCTTTCTTTCACACAGTTCCTCGTTTTCTTTCTTTCTTTCTCTTTCTTCTTTCTTTCTTTCACAGTTTCCTCGATTTCGTTTCTTTCTTTCTTTCTTTCTTTCTTTCTTTCACAGTTCCTCGATTGTTTCTTTCTTTCTTTCTTTCTTTCTTTCTTTCTTTCTTTCACAGTTCCTCGATTCTTTCTTTCTTTCTTTCTTTCTTTCTTTCTTTCACAGTTCCTCGATTGTTTCTTTCTTTCTTTCTTTCTTTCTTTCTTTCTTTTCCTCGGTGATCCTTCTTTCTTTCTTTCTTTTCTTTCTTTCTTTCTTTCCATTTCTCGATTATTTCTTTCTTTCTTTTTTTCTTTCTTTCTTTCACAGTTCCTCGATTTTTTCTTTCCTTTTGTTCTTTCTTCTTTCCAAGTTTTTTTTTCTTCTTTCTTTCTTTCACAGTTCCTTTCTTTCTTTTCTTCTTTTCCTCTCACTTCAAATTTCTTTTGATATTTTTTTTCATTCTTCTTTCAATTTTTTTGTTCCTTTTTTAAATTTTTTTTTTCCCTTTCAGTTTTTTCTTTTCTTTCTTTCTTTCTTTTTTCTTTCTTTCTTTTCTTTCATTTTTTTCACTTCACTGATATATCTTTCTTTTCATTTTTCTTCCCCAATTCATTCACCTTTTCTCAAATTTTTTTTCCTCAATTTTTTCTTTTCTTTCTTTCTTTCTTTTCTTTCTCTCTCACTTCGTCCAATTCATTCATTTTTCTTTTTTAAGATTTCTTTCTTTCCCCAGTTCATTTTTCCTTTTTTTCTTTTTTTTCGTTTCCATTTTTCTTTTTCCTTTCTCTCCTCACAATCCATTTCCTTTTCCCCATTTAAACCTTTATTTTATTTGTTTCAATTTTTCTTTTCTTCTTTCTCTCTTATCTTTTTCCTTTCTTTCCTTTCTCTTTTCCTAGCTTTCCTGCATTTTTTTTCCTTTTCTGTTTTTATTTTTTTTTTTTTTTTCTTTTCCATCATTTTTAATTCATTTCTCATCTTTAAGTCCCATCTTCATTTTCATTTCTTTCTTTCTAGTTTAATTCATTCTCTCTTCGCTTCTTCTTTTCTTTTTCTTTCTTTTAATCTTGATAGATTTCCTGCTTTACTTGTTAATATTTCTGTTTTTTTTTTCTCTATTCTATCATTTTCCCCCTTACTCTTCTTCGTCAGGACTTCGGTGATTATGCCTCTCCACAACTTCATGTTCTTTGTAGAGCTTAATAAGTTTTTTTCTTTTTGTTATCACTCCTAATCTCAGTTCTGTAAACCATTTTCTCGAGTTCTTTAGGTAGGTTATTTGCTGTTTCTCTCCGTCCCTCCTGTCAGTGTCACATTCTCCAAGCTTTCTTTTCTCATCTTGCATCCTTCTTCTAAATATAATTGTCCGTTTTATTTCCGTTTTCCCTGTGTCGTTGCTCATATGTTCAGTCCATCAGTCATTCTCTGCCATACTGGATTGATATTACGTAACAGTTCAGCACGTTTCCCATTGGCCCTAACGATATTTACTCCGTTTCTTCAAATTTTGTTAGTCGATCACCGAAATTAAATGGCTTCAAGCCCGGCCAGTACTTAGGTGCAGAACATTTTGTTTCTTGGGAACAACGTATAAAATCCGAACTATGTTCTGGCTTTAAATAACCTCCATCAGATTTAAAAGCTGTAAAAAATCATTTCATCAATCAATCAATCAACAAAATACATTGCTAAGCTTTTGGAAGACGTATGTCTTTACTGCAATACTGCTTCGGATTTCGGTGACACACTTTTCTTTTTCTGTTAAAACACTTCCCAGATACTTAAATGTTCGCGTCCTGGGTAAGACGATAAACTACATCCGGCAGCAAGGCCTCTGATGAGGAGGTTTTGTGGAGCGTGGAACCACCTCTTAATTGCTGGTTTTCCCTGGTCCACCTTGAAGCGGGGTGGTAGCACCTGTTAGGGTCCCAGCTATGGGAAAATAGTTAGCCCCCAAACTTGGGTCAAAACACTATGAAAGTATAAAAATAGGTTTCCATACCAGAAATACATTTTTGTAAAAAATCTTTACCAGCAATACATTTTTGAAGAAAACTTATTACCAACAATAGATTATTACCAGCAATATATTTTTGAAAAAAAAACAAAAACAAAATATTATCAGCAATACATTTTTGATGGAAAAATATTACCAGCGATACTTAAAAAAAAAATTACTACCAGCAATAAAAACCTTGTCTGCATTAAATAACCCTATTTACATTATTCGGACTGTTGTCTTCATCTTTGTCACCATATTTATTACAACGTTTCGGCCGTTGTACGCTCCGGCCTTCTTCAGGTGGTTGGAATTTCGAACTGAACCCTTTATTAAGATCACTG
This sequence comes from Acanthosepion pharaonis, assembly GCA_903632075.3. Taxonomy (NCBI): domain Eukaryota; kingdom Metazoa; phylum Mollusca; class Cephalopoda; order Sepiida; family Sepiidae; genus Acanthosepion; species Acanthosepion pharaonis. Next base: position 203,767 of record CAHIKZ030000527.1, on the reverse strand, counting down.
GGATAGACTGTTCTAGTTCCACGTGCCATGTTTGATGGATGTCAGTTATCTCCTGTTATTTTCCCTCTGAAAGATCTCCACTGCCTTAACCGGGTATTGAACTCACACTCTTTGGGTCCTGTCACTGGATCTAACCAACGCCTTTATCCACTGTGCCATGTGTTCTCAAGGATATCCTCAGTGGATAAAGGCGTTAGTTAGATCCAGTGAAGGACCTAAAGAATGTGAGTTCAATACCCGGTTAAGGCTGTGTATTGAACTTTCAGAGGGAAATTAACAGGAGATAACTGACAACTGACATCCATTAAACATGGCACGTGGAACTAGAACAGTCTACCCCAGTGAGTGAAATAAAGGGTTCAGTTCGACATTCCAACCACCTGAAGAAGGCCAGAGCGTATAAGGGCCGAAACTTTGAATTAACAAAAATGAGGACAATAGTCTGAATAACGTAAATAGTGTACATAATACCTCACCTCAGAAATATAGACAGATATTAAAGAACCCATTCAGGTTGATATACTGTAAAACAAACCAAACCAAACCTTAAATGTTCGTTCACGCTTGATTCTGATGTTTTCAAATCATAGTTCATATTTTAGGCTGTTCTGTTTGCTGATAATCATGTTTTTCTTACAATTGACGTTTAGTGTTTTTTTTTTTTTTTTTTTGCTTTCCTTCGTAACTTTCTGTCGGAGTTCTTGGAGTTTCAGTATTTGCTTTCAATAACGTGTCATCTGCATATCTTATGGTATAAAGATAGTGACTGCCAATAATAAATCCTGGTAGGACTTATAATTCACTCTTGTCGTAAAATCCCCTGAGAAGACATGCTTATCTCACACCCCTTTCAATTTTTATATATTTATGGAATTCACTTCATCTTATTCTTCCTATTATTCATTCATTACTTCCTTCTGACTCTCTTCTTATTCTTTTATTCTCTTTACCCAAACTCCTTCTTTCGTTCGTTCATTCGTTCTTTTTAATTAATTTTCCTCCATTTAATTAATTTTATCTGCATCTTATATTTTTTTACAGTTCTTTCCTTCCTTCCTTCCTTTTCTTTAATTTCTGTTTCCTTCATTTTTAATTTTTTTTTTACACCTTCTACGTTTCGTCTTTCTTTCCTTCGTTTTTTCCTTCATTCCTTTCATTTTTATTTCTCTCTTTACTCACCTTTACCCACATTTTACTTTTGTTCGTCTTCGTTCGTTTGTTCGTTCATTCCTTCCTTCGTTCCTTTCTTCTTTGCCCTTTTCCCTCTCTTTAATTACATTACCTTCATTTTTCCTTTCTTTTTACAGCTTCTTCATTCCTTCCTTCACTCCTTTCTATCTTTCTTCCTTTCACATTTTTCTTTCCCTCTCTTTAATTTTCGTTTCCCTCATTTTTAATTTTTACAGATTCTTTCTTTCTTTCTTTCTTTCTTTCTTTCTTTCTTTCTTTCTATTTAATTACCGTTACCCACATTTTTCTTCTTTCTTTCTTTCTTTCTTTTCCAACTTTCTCTCTTTTTCTTTCCCATCATTCCCTGTAATTTCTTTCCTTACTTTTTTCTCCATGGCTCTTATTAGGCTTCAGAAATTCTTCGTTTCTTTCTAATCGATTAAAACTTCCCCAAACGTAAACACGTCGACTCACATTTAAGACGACCAAATATATCAACAAAATACTGAACATAGGCCTGCAAAAACAAAACTCGAACATTTCTATAACCACAGCCGTTTCTTCCTTCCTTCTCTTAGCACTAATATTTCATTTCACTAGTCACTCTGTCAACGCCATCTTTTCAGCACGGACTCGATTATTGATTCTGATTTTATTTTATGCCGCGCGAATATTTTTAGAATGTTTTCTTTTCTTTTATGATGAGCTTAATCGGAAGAAAGAAGCGATGTTTTCGTAATTTCTTGGGAATCTCGTTTCATAGATTTTTTTTTCTGTTTGAATTTGTTCGATTTGATTTTGTTGTTATGATGGTGGTGTTGTTATTGTTTTCTGTTGTTGTTGTTGTTGTTGTTCAACATGTCCTTTGAAATATCCAATCCAATTCTTTCATCGTTTCCTGCGACAATTACGTCACTGCCTGAGGTTGAAACCGAATGTGAAATCCTGCCAAATAATAATAATAATAACTTGCAGAGAAGATTTTATAACGAACGACTGTAATTTCACCGAACATCTTAAGGTACACATTCTGAAAAAATATGCAGAATCCACCGCGCGTTCAACCCTCAATTACATATGCAAATTACTAATGACCCACCATAGGGGAAATGAACTATTTGACAGGAGGATTCCATAAGAATTATACTAAACTATCTGATTAATTGCTCTTACTATCTAATCAGCTAACGAACAATTTAAAATTAGCAAGACCCCTTCATGTTACTTACCTTTCAGTTGCATTTCATTCGCTCTGTCGCGTTGATTATCAGTACAACCGTGTTTTCTCAAGACAAGCAAAGCTTGTACAAAGACTTCTTTTACGATAATTTTTATACAGGGTGAGAAATAACAAGGCAGTACTAAAAATAAGAGGTAGACGAGATAACTCTATAAATGGGCAGTGAAACAAGAACACTCTCGTAGATTGAATAAAGGGTTAATTTTAGAATTCCCAGATGGATATACACCTGATATGCACCCGATAAAGGCCGGCCAGCACAACAATGATGAGGACAATAGTCAAAATGTAAATAGTGTAAATAATGACAACCCTTAATCCTAGAAATTCAAACAAAATTTTTTTATACTTGACTGCAATTTTTACATATAACTTGAAAAATACAGTCGAAATATTGTTAAATATATTTAAACACTGACTTTCATTTCCTTTTTCTTTTCTTAAATCGCGTTCTTCTCAAAGTGTTGTACTACTACTACTACTACTACTAATAATAATAATAATAATTATTATTATTATTATTATTATCATCATCATTTGAAGAAATATACTACAAGAATTGGCTAAAGAAACAAGTTTAAAAATACAAATAACTTCACAATACCTGCAAAAGCGCTCTTTTGACAACAGTGAAAATATTTTAGCGATGCCTAAACATAAATAAGAGAGAAAGCGTAAAGCCAGACGTTACAGATGCATACACATTTTGGAATGGAAACTTGTATGCCGAAACGAAACACATTGAAAGACCAAAATATTTAACGAAATTGCTGAAAGATCTTCAGGAAATAGAAGAACGAAAAAGTATTGAGATGAATAAATATCATGAAATGGACAAAGTTCGACAATTATTTGAGACATTTTTTATGTTTATATGTTCTTTTTATAGATACAAATATTTAAATAAATGCTCTGTTTCTAATAAATAGTATTAGACATCATTTACCGGCCTGAATGTCCGAGAAATTTTCATAGAAAATATTCGTCCTCCGTCAGGAATCGAACCTGTATCCTATAAGGAACCGTCATATAGCCTGACGTGCTTTTACCGATTATCGGAGGACGCATTTATTTTGGAGACAGGAATTAACAGGAGATAACTGACAACTAACATCCATTAAACGTGGAACTAGAATAGTCTTGTCCCACTTAACAACAGGCTGTAGGTCATTACTAAGATCAGCTTCTAATTTGATCATATTAAGCTTAATTATTAATATTATTAAACGGTTACTCTCCTTTTCCATAGGTCCACACTTTTTTTCAATAGCTCCGGTTTTTTATTTACATTTTTTCCTTTCTTTTTCATGTTTTTCTCTGTTGAGAATTACTTGACCCTTTTGTTTGTTTAAACTTTGTTGTCTTCCTACTTTGGCCCGGTGAGTGTCAAATTCTCCAAGCCTTCTTTCCTCATATTGTGTCACAGAAATTCCATCTCTCATTGTCTAAGTACCCTTTTTGTTTCCTTAAACATTTTCTCGGTGTTCCAATTCTCCGCCCATATAATATTCGCATTTATCTCTTGCTTTGTGACTCAAATTTAATCTGTGAGTAAATTGTCCAGTATTCACTGACATATTATATCGTATTTCAGCAATCATTTCTTTCTGTTTGTTCCAGTCGCAATGAGAATATATATTTATTACATATAGTTCATATATATATATATAATTTTTATTTATAAAAAATAACATAAGTATGCTATAAAATCACAACAAAAAATTTTTGTAGTGATTTTATGGCATACTTATGTCATAATTTTTTTATAAATAATAATTATATCTGCTCTACTTTGTATTGAGCACTCTTTTAAGAATAGTAATTGTTGGTTATTGGAATTCATTCCGTATATACCAATTATATACTTGGTTATATATATATATATGTAAGCAAATGTAAATGGATATAAATCTGACAGAATGAAGAAAAACTTTGGAAAAAACAAACAAAAATCCTTAAATGCAATTGTGTTGTTTAAAATGAATGAATTGTCGACGTCTGACGTTTCGGTTTAATAAACCTTTTTCAAGACAATATTCATTACAATTCAGTTCAATTTAACAAAGACGATGAACATAAAAACAAGTCTTATCCAAAATTTTTATCTAAAATTTTTATGTGTATGCTTGTCGAGCATTAATCTCGCTAAAAAAGGGGAAATATTAAAGAAACCAGGTCTAGTATTCACCGTGCGTGAGATGGATATTATACCTGCTTCATAAATCCTCCTGAGATTTTTATTATGAAAATATTTTAATACTTTCACGTAATCGAAATCGAAATTATGATCTGCTTTAGTTGTGTGTACAACTAAAGCATTGTTAAAATTACCGAGACGAATATCTCGTTTATGTTCGAAAACACGAGATTTTACGGACCTACATGTTTCACCCACATATTTTAGGTCACAATTTTTGCATGATATTTGATAGATGCAAGCATCGGATGTAATATGTTGTCTGCTGGTGCTATTTAATAAACTACGGATAGTTCTAGTAGGTAATATAGTAGTTCTAATTTTTATAATCTCATAATCTAAATGCATTAAAAATTAGAACTACTTTTTTTGTTTGTTTTTTCCAAAGTTTTTCTTCATATATATATATATATATATATATATGTATGTATTGAGTTGTAGGATATGAGTTTGTAACCCTGTAAGTACTGCATATATATATATATATATATATATATATATATATATATATATATATGTGTGTGTGTGTGTGTGTGTGTGTGTGTGTAACTTTTACATTATATCATATAGAAGTAAATTATACAAAGAATTAATTAGTAATGTTAATGAGAACAATAGCGAAATCACTTCACTAACAATATTTAATGAGACATTAACTTACTATCAAGTTCTTGAATAATAATACGATCCTTATGTTTCAGTTGTTTTATGATGGAATTGAAGAGACTAGTACTTTCGATAATTTCAACCTATTCTACACTTCACATATTTCGTCTTAGTGTTTTGCCTGTATATAGAAAAATTCCGCTCCGAAGATGACAATTATTATTATTATTATTATTATTATTATTATCATTATTATTATTATTATTAAACAACCTTTTATTTATTTATTTTTTTAAACGTGTATTGAGCAGTTTTTAATACTAGTGTTTCCTGGTCTGATTCAAATCTGACTATTATTAACTTATATATATATATATATATATATATATATATATATAATTATTATTATTATTATTGTGCCTCGGTTCTTTTTTTCTTTTCTTATTTTGTTATTGAAAAGTTTGTCAATCCCGCTAGTTGAGAATTTTCTCCATTATACTTAAACATGGCCAATTATTCCACACACTTTAACGAAACCGTCCTCGTTATGACGATAAACTACGTCCAGCAGCAAGGCCTCTGATCAGGAGGTTTTGAGGAGCGTGGAACCACTTCTTAATTGCTGGTGTTCCCAGGTGCACCATGACCCGGGTTGGTAGCCCCTGTTAGGGTTCCAGCTATGGGCAAATAGTTAACACCCAAACTTGTATAAAAATAGGTTTTAATACCAGAAATACTTTGTAAAAAAAATATATATATATATATTACCAGCAATAATTTTTGAAGGAAAAATTATTATCAGCTATATTTAAAAAAAAAGAAATACAAGCAATATAAACAGTTATACATTCTTTGAAAAAAATATAACCAGCTATTGAATTCTTCAAGGAAAAATATTCCCAGAAATAGATTTTTGAAGAAAAACATATTACCAACAATAAATATTTTGTCGGCATAAAATAACCTATTGAGGTTGATATACCGTAAAACAAACCAAACCAAACCAAACTCTAAAAAAATTTTCCTGTTTCTTATTACTATGTTTATTCATTGAAAGGCGTATTTTAAAATTTCAATGCACCTTCGTATTTCGGCGCGTCACATTTTCCATTTTCTGTTATAAAACTTTTCAGATGTTTAAATGTTTGTACTTCCTTAATTTTGACATCACCAATTCGTAGCAGACATCTTGGACTTTTCCTCTTATTGATATCATCATACATTGTGTCGTCTTTCAATTGATGGTTAGTCATTCCTCCTGACTTTCATTTACTGAGTTGTTTAGGATTTTCTGCAGTTTTATCTCTATGTATTTCATTAACATAGTGCGTAGGACCATATCACCTTGAAACACCGGTTCTTGTACGACCACCGAAGTTAAGCAACGTCGAGCCTGCTCAGTACCTAGGTGGGTGACCGCTTTGGAATGCCAAATGTTGTAAGCTTGGATGTGTGTGTAGTATAAGGGCCTTGCAGCCATATCATGTTGAAACACTCGTTCTCGTACAATCACCGAAGTTAAGCAATGTCGAGCCTGGTCAATACCTAGATGGGTGACCGCTTGAGAATGTCAGGTGTTGTAAGCTTGGATGTCCGAGTAGTATAAAGGCCTTACGGACATATAATATTGAAACACCGGTTGTCCTACGATCACCGAAGTTAAGCAACGTCGAGACTGGTCAGTACCTAGATGGGTGACCGCTTTGGAAATCTCAGGTGTTGTAAGCTTGGATATGCGAGTAGTATATAGGCCTTACAGCCATTTCATGTTGAAACACCGGTTCTTGTACGATCACCGAAGTTAAGCAACGTCGAGTCTGGTCTATACTTAGATGAGTTGAGAATATTCCACTTTGGAATATCAGATGCTGAAAATTTGGACGTGCAAGTGATAACGGCTCGGGGTTAGAAATCGGAGGGCCGAGTTCCAATTCCAGTCGGGTTCATTATATTCAGCCACTCGTTTATTTATCTGGGAAATCACCCCTCCCCCCCCAGCAGTTAGTAGCATTTGTAACAGTAAAAAAATTCTTAAAATTTTTTTCTGGCTTTAAATAACCTACAAAAGATTGATAAGCTGTAAAAAACATATTAATTAATCCATTAACGTTGTGACATCTGCATAGGTTATGTTGTTAAGATTGTGCCCATTAATAATAAATCCTTTTAGGACTCCTAGTTCTCTTAGGAATGCCTTACCATATAGGTTAAATAAATCTAGTGTGAAAACATATTCTTGCCTGATGTCTTTTTCTATTCACTAAACCATTATTAACTCAAAAAAATAGTCTTTCAATCTAAAAATAATTTATGACTTTAAATAACCCTCAAAAGGTTGATAAACCGTAAAAATGAATGAAATACTGATTAGCTACAGGCATGTTTTTTAGATTCTGGATTATAAAAATGTAGAAACTAACTTAGTCACAAAATGAAGGTCAGTTTATATATTTATTGTAATATGGAATTGATACCCCACTTTTATCCACATTATAATTTATTGTTTGTTTATCAAATTCTGATTAAATATCAATTCCCCACATCTTCTCCCCAGCTATGGGTTAATTAGTAATTTTTTATCATTAAATCATTATTATCTCAAAAATTATTCTTCCAATCTAAAAATATTTTCTGGCTTTAAATAACCTGAAAAATGTTGATAAACCGTAGAAAATGAATCAATCAGTCTACTTTCTTGCTATGACGTCACCTTTTCGCAACTGACATCTTGGCATGTACCTCTTGCTAACGAGATGTATAGGTGGTGTATTGGAAAGCGGCTAAGAATTAGAAGATGGAAAGCTGATTTCGAATTCCAGTCGAGTCCGTTGCATCCACCTACCCTTGGGAAAGCTATCAATCCAGCTTTGAATGTGGCCAAAATCAGTATATTTTCTCTTCTCTAAATCAGGACATTTTTCAGTAAATTTTCCTTCTCTACTTTTTTAACAATTAAGACCTTGTATGATTGATTTACCCGAACTTATGATCGCGTACCTATGGAAATTTATCATCTGCTTAGCGGATCCTCGTGACTGAGCGAGCATGCCTTGGATATCGCTTAGGCATGATGGTTTTATTCAAAGAGATGTTCTATTGCCTTGATTCCAGTGTAAAACCACATTCAGTAAATTTCTAACTAGAGTGGTTTTTAAACTTTCTATTGGATTAAAACTAATAATAAAAAAAAAGATTCTTTGTGATTTTACGCGAGAAGAATGAAGGTTGAGATATAAACAAATATTTTTAATCCAGGTTTTTTTTCGGCGAGGAATCTAAACTATTATTGGTATTATTGTCCTGTACGATTGTTACTCTTTGTGAACAAGACCAGACACGATAAACTTTGCTCAACCGACATCAAAGAATTATGCGTCACCAGATTGCTGCATCCAACTGATACTTCTTTGGATATTATCCAGAATCTCGGGACATATAACTGAAGCACAAGACCAGATATGGCACCAATATTCAATTGACGGAGAAATGGTAGATTTATAAATGTGTAAGATGGATTCTGACAAGAATAATTGTCTGGCAACACACAGAGAACGAAATTTCTTCGTAGTAGGCTAAGCAATCCACTTCTTATCATTAGAAAATGTAAGACCAATAATGTGTAAGGAGTTGCTCTCTTGGAGGTTAGCATCAGCCATACAGATGGATGACAAAAATAGTTCTCTATGATAATACAAGGATAGCAGTTTCATTTTGGAAGCATTCAAATTTACAAACCAATCCTTGTCCCAGTTAACAACTGACAACTTAAAATAAGAAAGAGACAATTACTGTCTTTATTAAACACATTAACAAAATTATTTGTGTTTACTATACACTCCACACTGCACCATTATTTTGGGGTTTGTTTTTTCTAAGAGAAAATATGGGAAATTGCGAAAAAAGTAACTGTTGGAATAGAAGTGGCGGTTGCATTCAGCTTTTTTAACACCAAATGGGTGGGACCTAAATGCCAATCCAGTAACACACTTAAATTCATATAGTTGAGGTGCCAGGGAAAAATTTTCATCAGAGCAGTTATCATGAAAATATTTGTAGAAAAGACAGAGGGAAGGCCCGTCAGGTCGGTGAGAAAGTGACTGAAGTTCAGATGCTAAGTCAGGATCGATTACATTACAGATCCGTCTTTGGATTTTGTCAAGAATCTCAAGACATACAGCACGAGCACTGGACCATATATATCAACAGTATTCAATACGTGAACGAATTGTATATTTATAAATGTTCAAAATGGATTCTAACAGGAAGAATTGTCTGGCACGACACCGGGAAACATTTTTCTCAGCTGTAGACCCAGCAATTGATTTAATAAAATCACTATACTTCATGTCAGTAAAAAACAAAAAAAAAACGTAAGATTAAGAAGTCGCAATGAATTATTCTCCTACTCATCGAGGGCAAAAAATATTTCTCTATGATGATTGAAGGATAGCACTTATGAAGATTAGACAGTGCTGATGGCAGCCGCGGAAAGAAAATTACAAAATCTCCTGCAGAAGTTAGCGAATTAAAGTCAGAAGAAAGGACTAAGTACAAGAAGACAGAGTGCAGGGTTATTAGCAAAAGGAGGAGCCCAAAATGCAAATTAAAGGTCGGGGGTACTAAAACAAAAGCAGGTAACTGAGGACGGAAACTGTGACACTGAGATCAGAAGCCTTATTGGGATTCCAAAAGCTAAGCACAATATTAAGAAATAGAAAAAAATTCGTAAGGAAATAAAGAAAAGAGTGCAGAACAGTTACGTGATATCTGTCCTCCAATATGGCAGCGAATGCTGGACAATCTCCTCAAAGATGAAGAAAAGAGATGAAGCAACCGAAACAAAGAAAAGAGTACTGAACTGTTACGTGATATATGTCCTCCAATATGGCAGCGAATGCTGGGCAATCTCCTCAAAGATGAAGAAAAGAGATGAAGCAACAGAAACAAAGAAAAGAGTACTGAACTGTTACGTGATATATGTCCTCCAATATGGCAGCGAATGCTGGGCAATCTCCTCAAAGATGAAGAAAAGAGATGAAGCTACGAATTTCTGGTTTTCCCCAAAGATACCATTGCCCGAACATGTGAGCAACGACGAAGTTTTGGAGAAAATGAAAACAATAAGGAAAAATATATTTAACATCAGGAAGAAGCAGTTGAAATTTCTGGGGCACGTAATGAGGAAGGAAGGCTTGGAAAACCTGATACTCACAGGACAGACTGAGGGAAAGAACAAGAGAGAAAAAGCAGCGCGTAACACACTTGATGAGTCGGAGCAAATGGATAGCTGTACAGGGGTTGTGAGAAATAACCAAAAGACAAAACTACAAGGGACATGAAGATGCGGAGAGCCATGATTGCATACGTCCTGAAGGGACACGGTACATAAAAGAAGAAGACTCAGTTAACAACTTATTAGATGTCATTTTCGAGAGGAGCAGTCAGTTTCACTTTGTTGAACGTATCGTACTTAATATTTAGAGAGGCATCTCGGCGTGGTGTAATGGTTAGCAAACTTGTCTCGCTAGATCTTTTACGACTAAAAAGTGAGTTCGATCCTCACTAGTTGCCCTATACTTTCAGCCTTGTGCCATATCTAAGCTACGCTTAGAAAATTATTGTGCAAATTACTCTTTTTGAGTCGGTACACATCTACTTATCATCTTTCAGTTGCGTCTCTGTCCTTGAGCTTCTCTGTCAAGGGACAAAGGGGCGACTGAGAAAATTATACTGAGAGATGTCCATCCCTGGGGAACAGCTGCCCGAGGTCACGCCTTCTCATTGCACTAGAGACAAGGATCGGTGCACGCACCAAGGCCAGCTGGTTGCGGGGGCTCGTGGAATTTTTGTTCCTTGCCCGGGTGCACGCGCTCGGGCTCCCCACATTAAACCGACCTTGTGTCACAACCTGACCTCGTGGGGGGGAGTAAATATCTACTTAATATTTAGAGATGTAGAAATAGATTCTTTATCAGCATCAATACCGAGTAAGGAATTACCTATCAAGTCCGTATCTTTATTTCTGCTATGTTATAATGATCTCGTATATAGTCGTCTTTTTAGCGCCCCATTTATTACAAACTTACCTAGAGTATTAAATGAAGTGAGATAGTATTCCAGAAGCATATAATTACCATAAGTAGCACTGAATAAAAGCCCCGTAGGAAATTAATTTACAAGCAAGACATAGAAATTACATGACTGTTGGCAACTAAAATATCATTATTTACTTTGCATATAGATTTCTAAAATTGCTTTTATATATATATATATATATATATATATATATATATATATATATATATATATATATATATATATATTGAGAGAGAGAGAGAGAGAGAGAGAAAAGCAAGAAAGCAAGGGTCTATAGTTCAAAAACAGTAATTTAAGCTTTTACCAACTATAACACGTCTGGCTATATGTCGGTACCATATAGGATAAAGGTTCGATTCCTGTCGGATGACACATATTTTCTTTTGAAAGATTTCTCTAAAATTCAGGCCAGTAATTTTTGTTTAATACTGTTTATTATAAACAGAGCATTTACTTAAGTATTTGTTCTATCTATAAAAAATATATATATATATATATATATATATATATATATATATATATATATATATATATATATATATATATATATCAAAAGGATAAATGAATACATCATTAAAGGGTCATAATTTATTTCAGACAGACAACTGGCTCATCATACCAGAGTAATATTTAATATTACTCTGTATTCTGTTACACTGAGCTCTCTTCATAGATCTATCTTTTATTATTTTATATTAAAAAGACATTGTGGATTACACTTACCATATATATATATATATATATATATATATATATATATATATATATATATATATATAATTCATGTATTTAGGCAGCTATCCTTCTTTCATGCACATTTTATTGAATACGACGGACAAGGTACTTTGATTTATTTTTTTTTTATGTAATTTCTCATGTGATCTAATATTTTTTTCGTTTCAGATGATAAATTATATGAAAACTGTCCGAATGTCTTTTTTTTCCAAACCCTTTCGGCTATACATTTAGCCATTTTCAAGGTTGAAATATATTAGGTGTTAAGAAATAGATTGTTGCATGTATGTATTTATGAACGAAAATTATAAACCAGACGAAAGTAGAATTAAGAACATTATAAAAAAATGCATGATACCAGTTGACAATAGCAAAAAACTAAAAAAAAACCAAAAAAAAACCAAAAAACAAAACAAAAACAGATTAATTATTTATTACAAAAAAATTAAAACATCTAAACTTATAGTTAAAATAATAATTCACCTCTTAGAACAAAACTGAATAGGACAAATATCATTTACGAATTTAAATGTCCATTAAAGAATTGTATTCTTGATCAAAATTCGTAAATAATTATATAGGCAACACTACAACATGTTTAACACGCAGACTCACTCTACACCTTTTTGACCATAGCTCAATTAGAACTCATTTAAATATTCATGGAGACCTACCGGACCCTAATTGTAATATACTTGTTGACAACACAAATATAATAGCATCATCTACATGCAAAAAAGGTTAAAAATAATAGAAGCCTTGTTAATAAAAACAAACAAACAAAAAAACACTTCATAATATCAACTATGAACATGGACTAGAACGTGTTTTGAAAATGAAAACATTATATAGCAAATGGCTAAAATAGCCGAAAGCGCTCGGATAAAAACAACAGTTTTTATATAATTTATCATCTGAAAATAAAAAAAAAAATCAGTTCACATGAGAAATTGTATAAAAAACTAAATCAAATCACCTTGTCTGTCGTATTCAATGAAATGTGCATATGTGTGTGTGTGTGTGTGTGTGTGTGTGTGTGTGTGTGTGTGTGTGTGTGTGTGTGTGTGTGTGTGTGTGTGTGCGCGCGCGTAAATTTATACATCGGGTAGTTAATGAAGAAAATGAATATAAGTGAGATAAGAAAGAAAATGGAAGAAATGAATAAAGAAAAAGAAAGAATGGTAAAGTAAAATAAAAGACTGGTGAAGGCAGAAGAGAAATCAGTGGAAGAAAGAAAGAAAAAAATGAAAGAGTTGTAAGAAAAAAAGATGGGAAGAAAGCAAAAAAAAATGGAAACAATGGATAACAAAGAGAAAGAAAGAGCAATATAGAAAGAAAAAACGGAAAGAAAGAAAGAAACAAACAAACAAAGAAACAAAGAATATATGAAAACATAAGCTGGATGCAGCAATCTGGTGACGCATAATTCTTTGATGTCGGTTGAGCAAAGTTTATCGTGTCTTTTTCGTTAGAATTACTTGTAGAACATTATCTTGCTTGTTTGCTTGCTTTCTTCTTCGTTGTCGTCGTCATAATTTTCTTCTTGTTCGTCTTGTTTTTGTTTTTGTTTTTCGTCGTTATCGTCTTCTACTTCGTCGTCATCTTCGACTTCTTCTTTTTCTTCTTCGTCGTCATCGTTTTCTTCTTCTTCGTCGTCGTCGTCGTCATCGTCGTCGACATCTTCTTCTTCTACTTTGTCGTTGGCTTTTTTTTCTTCTTCTTCGTCGTCATCGTTTTTCTTCTTTTCCTTCTTTTTCGTCGTCGTCTTCTTCATCTTTTTCTTAGTTTTCTTCCTTTTCTTCTTCTTCTTCTTCTTCTTCTTCTTCTTCTTCTTCGTCATCGTCGTCTTTTTCTTCTTATTCGTCGTCCCCGTCTAATTTTAAAGACAATGTCTCCTTCCCTTTGACATTGATGTTCCTCCACCAAGAAGATGAAAAATGTAATCAAAGGTAACAATCTGTCACTGTCCACACAAGCTATCTTTTACCACCTGATCACATTCCAATGGTGGAACCTTTTTGTCTAAGTTTACTTCACTAATACTGACAATAGCTAGGTTTCCCAAGTGGCAGCACGATATATATATATATATATATATATATATATATATATATATATATATATATATATATATATATATGTGTGTGTGTGTGTCGAGCCACACTGATGATCTGTGATACAGCCTTACAGTATGTCTTTTGGGTGATATATATATATATATATATATATATATATATATATATATATATATATATAAAAAAGAACAGTAAGATATATAATCCGGTGTTCATATGGATATTTTTATTTTTACAAAATAGTGCTCAATGTAAATTTACAGAGCATTAATATTATAATTTAAGTGATTTAAAATGTTTTTTCTCTACACAGTTCTAACCATGTTTCAAAAACAATATTTTTGAAACATGGTTAGCGAAAATCATATTTTAAATCTATTAATTTATAATATATATATATATGTATATATATATCTATCTATCTATCTATCTATCTATCTATCTATCTATATAAGTAACGAAAATCTTAGTAATCCGTATGGATAATCCCAAGGAGGATGAAATCCTGAGAGCTCAATGTTAACTCAGAACGAATAATTTAATTTAAAGAAAACAACTTATATAAGCCCGTCAAAAGTGTAAATTTTAAATTCATTTTTCGTTTCACCTTTTGAAAGTGAAGTCTGAAGATCCAGAGAAAAATAAAATTCTCTGGTGAAATAAATTATTACAAATAGAGCCTTAAAGTGGTCTGTTTTTCTTCAAATCATATATATATATATATATATATATATATATATAAGTGAGCATAGAAGTCAACAGTTAGAGGCGACAGTCTGTTTCATGCTCGACGCAATCGTCAGGCCACGAGTTTTGTTATTTTTCTCGGCTATTTATATATACACGTCAGTAGTGCATTGTGGGTAGTCTACTTTGGCGGTTATTTTACCGGAAGTGGTTTATTTGTTTATTTATTTATTTACGTTAAACTATTTTGCTTGTTTTTATTTATTTTTATTTCATTTTTATTTCTAATTTGTTTATTACTTCATATATTTATTTAGATTGATTATCTTTATTTGTTTTTTCTAACAGTTAATTTATCGGGATCGGTTAGTTTATTTATTTGGATGAATTTAGATTAATTTATTTTACTTGTTTTTTTATTATTTATTTATTATATTCTATATTTTTATTTAATCTTTTCGGTTTTAGATTTTTAAGTAACATAGTATTTTTTTCTTTCTTTTATCGTTATATAACAGTTATAGTTATGTTTTTCGTCTGATTCTTGGTTTGATTTTTATAGTCTAACTAATATTTTAGTCATAATGTTTTGTTAATTTGTTTATTATTTACTTTATTTATTTAGGTCCATTGATTTTGTTTTTTTTTTATTTTTTATTTATTTATTCTATTTCCTCTATTCTAACGGGTGTGATTTGGTAATTTGTTTGGGTTAATTTATTTTGCTTATTTTATTGTCATTTTGTTTATTTATTTTATTTTATTTATATTATTATATTTTATTTTATTTTTTTCAGTTTTCGATTTTTAAGTAACGTAATAAAAATTGTTTTCATGTCTGCATTTTCAGATGAGCTCGGATCTTTTATTTAATAATTTATTTTGGCCTGGGAATGTAATGACAACTAATTTTTCCTTCAAGCTAAGTTTGCAAGTTTTTGATTGGTAGGCTGATGATCTTTTCCTTATTTTCCAAGATATTTTTGGTGTGATGTGCATTTTATTTTTTTATTTCCCATATATATATATATATATATATATATATATATATATATATATATACTTACGATAGTCTTAGACTTCAAGTTTACAAACGCCAAAATCTTTAAATTTCCCCATTATGAATTATATCGAAGAATGGCTGAATCAACTCTGATATCAGCATTCAATTTGATTAATCAGAAATAATTTATTTCTCGTAACATTTCTTCTTTTTTTGGCTGAAATAATACTTAAAGGTTAAGATATTTATATGGATACTGGTAAAAAAAAACATATAAAAATTTTAATTATAATTTTTTATTTTAATTAAATTCTATATTTTCCATAACACATAGATAATATTACCATAAATTATTATTTGAATTTTTTCTTTAGATATACACGTTTTATTTTTCTTCCCTTAACATTTTTTTTATTTTCCGTTATCAATTCATTCTATTTTACGTATATTCAAATATTTTCCTCTCTATCAGTATCACTGATTAATTCTTACATATTTATTTTGTTTACTAATATTAATTTTATTTATCAATGTGTGCTTTTAATTTCATTAAGTGTTAAATTTACAAAAATAATTCAAGTTAGCTACAGTGTTTCTCAATAGCAATATTGCCACTTTAACTTTTTTTATTTTGCTTGTTATGTTTTTTGGTAGGAACAACACTATTAAAAAATAAAAATTCAACTTGTTTTCACATATTCCAATTTACACAATTTATTTCATATAAGACATTATATTAATATAAGATGAACAAATAACAAAACGGCAAACGTTAGTATTTTCAGACCATTTTCACACAGTTGAAATTTTTAAATGAAAAAAAATGCTATGATATATTGGGTTGGTGCATAATTATCAGGCGTTCTTTTTTTATTTTTAATAAAATTTGCTGTTTTGTGTACTTTTTTTTAATAAAAATATTATTTTATTTTCAAGTTACAAAAATGCGTGTCGATAATCGTACGCTGTTGTTTGGTTTGGTTTGTTTTATTTTACGGCATATCAAAACCTCAATGGGTCATTTAATGTCGACAACTTATTTTTTTGGTAATATTTTTGTTTTGTTAAAAATCTATTTCTGTTAATATTTTTTTTCCTCAAAAATGTATAGCTGGTAATATTATTTTTCAAAAACGTAATGCTGCTAATACTTTTCTTCAAAAACATATTACTCGTAACACTTTTTTATTCTTCAAAAATTTATTTCTGGTAATAACTTTTACAAAGTATTTCTGCTATTAAAACCTATTTTTATACTTTTATAATGCCTTTTAAATCAGTTTCTGGGTTAACTATATGCCCATAGTTGGGACCCTAACAGGTGCTATCACCCCGGGTCTGGGTGTACCTGGGAACACCAGCAATTAAGAGGAGGTTCCACGCTCCGCAAAGCCGCCTGATCAGAGGCCTTGCTGTTGGATGTAGTTTATCGTCATACCCAGGACGCTTGCACGCTGTGGAATAATCATTTAAAAGTGCTATTGTTCACTTGTTATGTTTCTTATTTCATAATAAATGTTGTTTAAAAAGCGGCTGATAACTATGCAACATCATGCGTAGAACTTATACCAATAAATTCCACTCAGCATAGCTGTGGTATAGAACACACGTGACCTCTGCGAGCATTGAACAAGGATATATGTAACTGAACAGGTGTCTGTAATAGGGGTTGGTTAGCCGCCTAAGCAAACGAGTGTATTCGGAAACGAGTGGCCGGCGATTATTTCTAGAATGTTTGCATTGTTTTCAGATTTTTTTAATAATAGGGGCAATTGGTGAATGTCATGTTATGAAGAAAATTATATCGAATTTTTTTTTAATGAAGTAATTCGCTCTAAATATTTCATATTAATTTCCAAATTAAACGCAAAATCTACAAAAAAAAACAGAAAAAAAATAATCTCCCGTCATCAAAAACCGAATATCCCACTGTTATGGTCCGGTTCCTTGTATCACGGTGATGGTCCAAGGTAGAACCAATAAAGAAGAACTCGAACACAGGTATGGAATAACACAGATATATTACAAACAGGAATATATACAGAAGAAGTAGAAGTGTTAGTATGAACAATCAGGTTTAGTAGAGAGAACAATGTAGTCTCGACCAGTATCACTCTTCCAATGTCTTACAGTAATTGTCTGAACGCGACTCTGTTTCGGACTGCCTCTGACTCGACTTGAACTACTGAAGATATTCAGTCCCCCCCCCCACGAGGGCAGCATGTGGCACAAGGCCGGTTATTTAATGTGGGACCTCCGAGCCCGTGGGCTCGGCAAAAAATATGCCCATTGAATCCGTATAAACGGGTTCAGGGCCGGTTTACCTCTCCGAAAGAGACTCCGCCCTTCGGCATAGCTTCTTTCGGGTTCCGCCCCGCCCGAAGGCAGAGAGTTTAACCGAACAGCCGGTCAAGACTCGAACGACTGACGATATTCAGTAACCCCTCCCCCCACGAGGTCTTCATATGGCACAAGGCCGGTTATTTAATGTGGGACCTCCGTGCTCGTGAGCTCGGCCCCAAAATATACCCATTGAATCCGTATAAACGGGTTCAGGGACGGTTTACCTCCCCGAACAAGACTCCGCTCTTTGGCGTAGCCTCGTTTGGGTTCCTCTCCGCCCGAAGGCAAAAAGTTCAACCGAACAGTCGGTTCAAGAGTGAACGACTGACGATATTCAGCCACACCCACCCACCGGGGCAGCATGTGACACAAGGTCGGTTATTTAATGTGGGATATCCGAGCCCGTGGGCTCGGCTAAAAAATATACCCATTAAACCCGTATACACGGATTCAGGGTCGGTTTACCTCCCCGAACGAGCGTAGACTCGTTCGGGTTCCTCCTCGCCCGAAGGCAGAGAGTTCAACCGAACTGTCGGTTCAGAAGTGAACGACAGACTCTTTGCCTACTCCTGAGGCGCAGTATCTATTAGGTTGGTGCAAAAATAATGACGTAATAATGTCGTTTTTGACGTTAAAAAATACGTCAAAAATGACATTATTACGTCATTATTTTTGCACCAACCTAATATTAAGTATGGAATAGTCCATTATTATTATTGTGGGTAAGATCCCATGACACACACAACTATGCTATAATCCCAGCTACAGAATCTATTCATTTTTAAAAATCATTTCACTCCACCAATGCCACTAAGACACAAAGACGTCTACTGGGTGTGAAAGTGAATGAAAATACTTTAGTACAGAGAAAAAATAAAAAGAACAGGTTTCAGGAAAACAAGGTAGTGTTTTTTTTTGGTTCTATTTACACTTTTGAAGATGGTAGTTGGTATGAAAGCAAGACAGAAGAGAGTTCCATAGGCGAGAAGTGCGAGAAAATAAATCATTATCATAGTAGTTGCGGTTACATACAGCTACTTCAGTATTAAAACGGTGAAAGTGAGTTACTAATCTAGTATTGCGCTTCAATTCATGTATTCGAGATACAAAGTAGAAAAGCTTATCAGAACAATTGCTATTAAGATATTTATAAAGAAAAAAAGACAGAGGGAAGCCACGTCACGGCGGTGGAAAAAATGACTGAAGCTGAGATGCCAGGTCAGGATCGATAACATTTCAGACACTTCTTTGGATTTTGTCGAGAATCTCAAGATATATAGCAGGAGCACGAGGCCGGATATGGCAGCAATATTCAATGCACGGAGGATTTGCTGATTTATACATATGCAAAATGGATTCTGACAAGGAAAACATGTCTGGCACGACATAGTGAACTAACCTTCCTAGTAAAAATATTAGTAATTGATTCAATATAATCAGTCCACTTCATGTTAGGGAAAATCGTGCAACCAATAAGAGTTGCTTTTCTGGAGATTAGCATCAGCCATTCTGATGGAAGGCAAGAAAACTTTTCTATGATGATTAATATATATCAGTTTCGTTTTGGAACCTTTATAATTTACAGTTCATTTATTGCCTTAGTTAACAACTGACTGGAGTTTTTACTGTATCGGATGTATTGGACTTACTACTAAAACAGGAGCAAATAGATGTGTCACCAGCATAAATACCTAGTTGGGAACTGATGATCGGGAAAGTCGTTGAAAAAGCGTTATAAAGAAAGAAAAGAGTAGTAAACTACTGTGTAAAATCAATCATCCTGTACCACAGTGAATGTTGGGCACTTTTCTCACATAAGAAGAAAAGATTTGAGACAACGAAAAGGTGATATATTAAGAGGCTGAGAATACCATGGACGGAGCTTGTAAGTCACAAAGAAGTTTAGGAAAATGAAAAACCTAAAAGAAACTTATATATTTAAAATCAGAAAGATATTACTAAAATTTCTTGGAGGCATAATAAAGAAAGAAGGCTTCGAAAATGCGAAACTCACAGGGCACATCAAAAGAAAGATGAACAGCAGGAAACAGTGGGAAGACATACCTAACGAGTTTGGGTAAACAGATTTCACAACAGGTAGTGTGATGGATAGTAAAAAGATAAATAATGCTTAGAGAGAAAAAGAATAGGAAGTTGTGGAGAGAAATGACCCCGAAGAAGAAGAAAAAATAGAAGAATGGTATCTTAACTGTTATACTGGAACATACCTATTCTATTATTAATAGACTCTCCCACCTATAATAAGTAGTAGTAGTAGTAGCAGTCGCCAGTGAGCTCAGTGAGTTGGTGAGTCAGTCGATGTCGGACATTAAAGTATCAACCACCACAACTAGATTGCTGCGTCATTAACTATTATAACAAGTTCCTAACGTTTTGTACGTCGAACCTTTTTAGGACCGACTTAGTGAAATACAAGCCTCCGCTGTGAAAACTACTCTATAACACTAAAGAAAATGTCTTAATTTGTATGTTGATTTTATAAGAGAATGAATACAGAATATTTCCTTATAACTCTATCACAGAAAGGGAGAGACACGACCTTCAGCGCCCTTTCTGACATCTTTAGGTACATAAAATTTCTTGTATCGAAATCACACATTTTTTAATAATATTTTTCTTCATTGCTTCTTTTTACAAAGAGAACAAGTAATTTAATAATAAAATTCACATTCATACAAGTTAAAGTTTGAGCATATCGACACGGTGTACTGTTTAACAGGCTTGTCTCTTGGCCGTTTGTCACTTCTTTTAGAAAAACAACATACAAGTTAAAACATTTTTTGTTAGGAAACTTTTGTTCTACTTTTTCTATGTATCATCTCCTCCATACATTTAGGACTGGCGCTAAAGAATCATAAAGTACCATATCAAAGAACAGAAACCATATCTCTTGAAGACTGCCAACAGCAGCAACAACTGAAATGGATAGCACATGCAACACGAAGTTTAAATATTGACTTAGTCAAGATCTTAACATTCGTTGTTACTTTAAATCGAATGTTAAAAATGAGGTCTCTATCAATACTGAAAATAGCGATAACATTTTTTAATCATTTACAGAACTTACTCGACTTAAGGAACATATTTCTCTGAG